>JAHKKF010513186.1:0-33755 GCA_019740295.1 Labeo calbasu
AGCATGGTGAAATGACTTTCCTGAGAATTGTGTGTGGGAGCTTTCTGGGAAAGCTGGAGCATGAGACTGATTAGGCTATTATATTATGATTGTAGACGGGTCGTAAAATGTTCTGTTCTGTCTTCAATAGGTCTCTGTCATTGGGAGAAGTATTGTATCAGAGCTGGTACAGGCGCTCTCTCTTTCTCTCATCTCTATTTCTCACTGCAGCTCTCTATACTCCATATCGTAAAAAGGTTATTTTCCTGAGAGCGGCTCTCGTGACAGAGCGTTCACTTCGTCCTTCTCGTGCTCTTCTTTTCTTCCCCGTGTCTCTCATCGTTTCTGGGTCCTTTCACCCCTCTCTATCGCTCTATATCTCTCCTCTTATTCATGCTCTCCAAAATTCGAAAGGTTAGCCTTAAGTGTGTTATCTCTCTCACTCTCTCTCACTCTTTTTCTCTCTCTGTAGTGTGAAAGGCCTGAAAGGTTAACAGCAGCCCATTAGGAGGTAATAGACTCCACACTGACTCCTTATGTAAGACACAAATTCACATACTCTTGACTTGATGGTGTGAGGCTGTTAATGGACTTTTACCTCTGATCTGTTTAATTTACTTTTAATTCTTGTATTTCTCTTTTATTTAATAGCTTTTATTTGTTTTCAGTCTCACTAACTCAGTATGGGAGGTAAGGCGGTAAGGCATCTTTACACAGTAGATACAGCTACTCTGTGACTCTGTGAATTCTGTGTAAAGATGTAATCCTGGATAAAAGCCAGAGTAAATTAAGCCTGCTCTGACCTACCTCAGTCCCTAATGTCAAAGCATACAGTTGTATTTAATGTGTAAATGCATTTATGCCTCCACTGAGCAGCATTAAACAGTCTGTGTAAATGTTATTTAGAAGAACTTCTGTGCCACTTTTTTAGTGCAAATTTGGCAAGAGATTTCAAACAAAGTGTGTGAATTAATTCCTTTTGTCATAATTCAGTGACAAATATAAATGTATACAAGTATCTCAAGAGAGTGCATTTCGTGCTTGAGAGCATGATGAAGCTTTCTTTCAGTCCATGTCTTGGTTTCTCTTGTAAAAAAGAAGTGTGCTTCATTGTACTGAATGTGCACTTGTCGTTTACTTCAAATCTTAATCTCAAAAAACTTTTTTTGGAGTTTTACTTTCATCACTATAATTCTAGTACTTTTTTTTAAATGCACTTTGTTATAATGGCAAATTAAGAAAAGTATATTTAAAGTATATTTTAAATAATTATGCCTCAGTTATCTTTTCTTGATCTTTTTTTATAACTGTAGTGTGTTATTCGATATTATATCATTTGAAGTTAATATATTTTAAAGGAGACCTGTTATGCCACTTTTTTTTACAATATGTAATATAATTCTCAAGTGTCCCCAGAATGTCTGTGGAGTTTCAGCTCGAAATACCCTACAGATCATTTATTATATCATTTTGAAAATCCTTATTTTGAGTGGATGCAGAAACGTGCTGTTTTCATGCATGTCTCATTAAATGCAAATGAGCTACTGTTCCCCGCCCCCTTTTCCCGAATAGAGCTGTGCCTTTACAGCTCATACCTCAGATATTCTGCTAAAAACAACATCTGTTTGGTTTTGATTATCATGTCTGTCGCACTAAAATCATGTGTTTTAAAGCCATATCAGTTTAAACCTGATATTGTCACACCCCTGGACTATTTTGTATTGGTTTTTCCCTCATGTGCCCATATATGGTTTTCCTGTTCCTGTCCTTGTATTAGTTAATCACCATCACCTGTTTGTGTATCATTAGCCACTCCTTATAAGTTGTTTGAGTTCAATGCTTTGTGTCCGGTCTCGTCAATTAATACATGTGTTCCAGGCTTCCTTTTGTGGATTTACCTGTGTGGATTATTTTAAAGACTTTTCATTGCATTTCATCGTCGTGTTGCACCGTCCTCCTCACGTGTTGTAACAGAAGACCGGACCTTTAAAAAGTTAGCGACGCGTTAACCCCGCATCACGTCCAAACAGGTGCGAGAACCGGCTACATCGCACGCGATGGTGAAAGTTACAGTGGAGCGTGAGGGTGCTGAGGAAAGCCCCACCCACTGCACTATAGCTGAGGGTGAGCGGAAACTGGATCTGGGACTGTGGTATTTTGAACAGGATTTGATCGATTTCAATGAGGACATATATGCAGACATGCCCCCTTTTATTGCACCATCATCCGAACTCTCCGTTTACCCTGAACCCTCTGTCTGCCCTGACCTGTCTGCCTGCCTGGATTTCCCACCCACCCTCCCTCTCTTGCCTCATCCACACCACCTCTGTCTCCTGACAGCCCCACTGCTCACCCTCAGCCCACCATCTGTGCGGTGGGCTCGCCGTGGGTCTCCAGTTTCCATCGTGTCGTGGCTGAAGGATCCATCGTCTCTGCCCCCAGCCTCTGAGTCCTGGACTCTGCCCCGGCTCCTGGCTCCCTCATCTCCGCCGCGGACCTCCGGATCTCCGCCTCGGTCGCCTGAGCCTTGGACTCTGCCTTGGCTCGCCCTCTCCGCCTCGGGCTCCACCTCCACTTGCTCCGCCGCCGTCGGTCGGCCCCCTGGAGTCGTCAGCCCTTCCTCCACCTTGGCTCCTCCCTCTGTCTAATCCACCCTGGACCCTTCTGTCTCCACCCTGGCTCCTCCCTCTGTCTGATCCGCCATGGACCCTTCTGTCTCCTCCTTGGCTCCTCCCTCCGTCATCACCACTCTGTACTTTTTTTGTTGTTCTCCTCCCCGGAGTCCGTCCTCCGCCAGAGCATCCTCCTACACTGACTTCCTGTTGCTATTCCACATCCACTCCTTTGTCCCCTCTGTCTGTCCCTTTTTTGGGGGGAGAACTGTCACACCCCTGGACTATTTTGTATTGGTTTTTCCCTTGTGTGCCCATATATGGTGTTCCTGTTTCTGTCCTTGTTATTGTCATTATTAGTTAATCACCATCACCTGTTTGTGTATCATTAGCCAGCTATCATTAGTGTCATTATTTAAGTTCAATGCTTTGTGTCCGGTCTCGTCAATGAGTATGTGTGTTCCTGTCTTCCTTTTGTGGATTTACCTTATATTATATTAATATTATATTATAATATTATATTATATTATATTAAATTAATATAATATATATTATATTAAGACTTATATATTAAAGACTTTTCATTGCATTTCATCGTCGGGTTGCGACTTCCTCCTCACGTGTTGTGACAGATATACGGTTTTCTGAGCGCACACATCTGAAGCACACACACAGAAATTGGCTGTCACATGGCATGTGAGTACTAAACTAACTTCTCTTTCATGTCTTGTTACACTTAAACTGTCAAACAAATGCAATTTTTTGCATTAATTATTTTTTTGCATTAATTAAAATAATTCATGTGATATCAGTGATATTCAACTGCAATGTTACGAAGCTATGAGAATATTTTTTGTGTGCGAAGAAACCAAAAACAACTACTTTATTCAACAATTTCTTCTCTTCCGTGTCAGTCTTCGGCGAACGTTCACAAGCGTATCATGACGCATACGTGTGGTGCTGCTGACGCGGGAGCCGGAGTTCTGATATAGAATGTCAATCTCTCTTAGTTCATCAAAAATATCTTAATTAGTGGTGCAAGGTGAATGAAGGTCTTATGGGGTTAGAATGACATGAGGGTGAGTAATTAATGACAGAATTTTTGGAAATGAATTCATTTTTGGGTGAACTACCCCTTTAAGTATATTATTTTTAAAAATAAAAACTATAAAGTTCTTCTTCTTCTTGAGAGTTATGTTTTAAAAACTTCAAAATACTGCTGGTAAACAAAAATAAATCAAAGTGCTTTAGTGGAATCCAGTATATATCTACTCAAGAAAAACTGGATTCCACTGAAGCACTTTTTTTCATTTATCAACAGTACTTTGATGTTTTGAAACATTAATCTAAGAGTGGGCTGAAAGAAAACTTCATAACAAAATAAAAGAATCGTTAGATTTGCTCTAATTTGGAGCTCACAAAAAGTGGAATAGAATCTGCAGTTGTCACAATCAGCACACGTCTTGTTTTCTGTTGCTTGTGCATGAGATTTAAATACATAAATATACATATGGTACACATTAGCATAGCCTACAGTATATATCATTGCATGCAAACTACATGGGATAAACACTTGTCCACAACTTAAAATACATAACTCATATAGATTCATAGATTTCTGATAGATTTCAAGAAAAAAAAGGATGAATGTTAAAATTATCTTGTTCTCTCCAAAGATGAACCAAGGTCTTATGGGTTTGGAACATAATGATAATGCATAAATGATTTAATTTCATTGTAACTTATCAAACTTAGAAGCACAAGTAACCAAAATGGAAAATTTGTGATATTTTTGTAATGCGAGTTAAGCAAATATCACAAAACAGTCAGCATTTGTAGAATGATTGGTGTATTTGTACAGTGACGTAAGCTAATGTTGGTTTGAGCGCAAGTTATTTTGATGGGGATGTTTAAAGGATGAATTGCTGCAGGGTCAAGTCAGCTTTGCCCTGTGAGACACTGTAAATTGGGGCTGACATTTATGGCTCAGTATGGCACATAGACTGTGTTACTCTGCCGCAAAATGATCTAAATTCAAGACCCAGGAAGCGAGCAGCCAGCTCACCGTGAATAATGACAAACAACCGTCTGTGTGTATGCGTGTGATTGAAGACTGGCAACTGATGGTTTATACAATAATTAAGTGTGTTTATTCCGAGGCCAGTGCCCATTTAGGGTGTCAGCATGGCACTCTGTAAGATGCAGCTGGCAGTGGAAGAGAGAAGGCACCATGCCATCATCCATCTCTGAAGGAGGAAAAGAGAGCGGGAGGGAGGGCTGGGACACTGAGGAAAATAGATGCGATGTTGGCCGAGAGAGAGAGAGAGAGAGATGCGCCAATATTAGTCACCACTGCTCTATTGCAGATGAGACACAATGGATATGATGATCTAGTTTCAAATGTGTTAGATTTTCTTTAACCTGAATGTAGAATTTTTTCTATATGCCAGTTTTATTGCAAATCTTTTGTTCGAAAAATTAGGATTTAAAGGAGAAGAACAACAATTTACAAATAATTTACTCACCCCCTTGTCATCCAAGATGTTAATGTTTTTCTGTCTTCAGTTAAAAATATTTTTTTTGAGTTTTTGAGGACAGCATTTCAGGATTTTTATCCATATAATGGACTTCATTGGTGCCCCGATTTTGAACTTCCAAAATGCAGTTTAAATGCAGCTTCAAAGGGCTCTAAAGGATTCCAGCCGAGGAAGAAAGGTCTTATCTAGTGAAACGATTGGTCATATTTTTTTTGGAAAATAAAAATTTGTATTCGTTTTAAGCACAAAAGCTCATGTAGCACAGGCTCTGGGATGCGCGTCCACGACGCTACGAATCACATCTAAGTTCATCATCTGTGTACTTCAGCTCAAAAAGGTAGAGTATGGCGAAAAACTCCATCTTATTTTCTCTTACAACTTCAGAATCGTCCAACATCGTTGTACCTTTTTGTTTGTAAACTGCGTTTGACTTACTTGCACTTCCTTAGCCTTTGCGCGTTCGCTTTGTAAACACTGGGGCTGTAGTTACACCTACGTTCCGCGTGACCTTTCGACGTGATTCAATAGTACGTATCATCGTGGACATGCATCCCAGAGCCTGTGCTACACAAGCTTTTGTGCGTAACAAGTACACAAATTTTTATTATCCGAAAAAAAAAATGACCAATCGTTTCGCTAGATAAGACCCTTCTTCCTTGACTGGGAAAGTTTAAAGCCCTCTGAAGCTACATTTAAACTATATTTTGGAAGTTCAAAATCGGGGCACCAATAAAGTCCATTTTATGGAGAAAAATCCTGAAATGCTGTCCTCAAAAACCATAATTTCTTCACGACTGAAGACAGAAAGACATGAAAATCTTGGATGACAAGGGGGTGAGTAAATTATTTGTAAATTGTTGTTCTAGAAGTGGAGTTCTCCTTTAAGACGTACACTCTTAGAAATAAAGGCTTCAGAGGTTTTGACGGCAATGCAATAGAAGAACCATTTTTCATTCTCTGAAAAACATTCAGTGATCATTTCCCAAAAGAACCACTTTTGTTTCAGTGTGAAGAACATTTTAATAATCTAAAGAACCTTTAGTGCAGTGGAAAGCTTCCATGTTAAAAGTTCTTTATGGAATCAGATGCCAGTAAACAACCGCTATTTTTAAAGGGGTCATCGGATGCAAAGTTCACTTTTACACGTTGTTTGAACATAAATGTGATTGACATTGTACATTTGATTGACACTGGCGTCTTACCTTAGACCCGCCCTGAATTAGCTGTTACAGTCCGATCGCCATTGTTTCGATGCCGGAGCAGGGATGTAGACACGAATGGCTCCTAAGCGACTGAGGTGTTCTGTTGTTGGATGTAAAAATGATTCGTTGTTTACTCCTGACATCTGAGCTGCTGAAGATGCAGTGGATTACGTTTGTTTGTGAAGGGAATGTGCCTCCCAATCTGCATATATCAGCCTATGTTCGTGCAAATCATTCGTGATCCAGCTTCACTTACAGCAGAAGTGAGTATAAGGGTTTTTTATTAATCTCTGCGCTACACTTTATTTTGATAGTCCACTTTAGACATTCTACTAACTATAAGTAACTTTGCAATCACATGTCAACTAATTCTCATTAATTTGCAATTACATGTCTACTAACTCTCAGAGCAGACTGTTAGGTTAGGTTTAGGGTTAGTAGAATGAGTTGACATATACTTACAAAATAAAGTGTTACCCTCTTTGCAATCACCTTTCCTAATAACGTGCTGGTTAGCAAATTTTAGTGGCTAAATGCGGCTAAAGTTAACTTAGCATGGCTTGTTACTCCACAGAATAGAGGGATGGGATGAGCAGAGCTCATTTGCATTTAATGGAACAGGCAACAGAACAGAATGATTTCTGCAGAGCTGATTTTGACAAGGTAAAAAGGGTGTTTTTTTACACTACCATAGAGGAATTTTAACCAAAGTATGTTATAGACTTTCATTAAGACCCTGTGGAAAATGGGCATCCGATGACCCCTTTAAGAGTGTAATCAAGTTTATGAAGACATTTCTGTAATTTAGTTTAATGAAGGATCAGTTTATGATGATTATATAAGCCTTTTTTAATTTCATAAGTTGAAGCGAACCTATATTTTTCCTCCTTAAATAGCCTCTTTTCAGTTCATTAAATTGTATGATTTCTGAACCGAATGTCCATATGCTAAATGCTACTATTCCCATTTATCCCCTTTAGATGTTATTGCCTGTTGCCTGGAAACAATTTCTGAATGAGACATAAACCACCATTATACAAACTTCATGAATAGCTGTATCCTACCTTTTAATGTTCAAAACACCATTATTTGTTTCACGTCAGTGTGAACTATCAAACTTTTTTTCCCTTTTTGCTTTTGCATTAAAGGGATAGTTCACCCAAAAATGAAAATTCTGTTATTAATTACTCACCCTGATGTCGTTTCGAATCCATAAGACCTTTGTCCATCATCAGAAGACAAAATTGGCTTTGGCTTTTTAAAAATATCCTCAATACCTTTCTTTGCCTTAAATCTGTCAGTTGTGTTGCTGTCTATGCAGGCCCAGAAAGCTCCCGGATTTCATAAAAAATATCTTAATTTGTGTTCAGAATATGAACGAAGGACTTATGGGTTTGGAACAACATGAAGGTGAGTAATTAATGACAAAACGTCCATTCTCTTTAAATTGATCAAAGGTGACAGTAAAGACATTTATAATTGTACAAAAGATTTTTATTTCATATAAATGCCATTTCACTGGATTTTATATTCATCAAAGAATCCTGAAAAAATGTAGCACGGTTTCCACAAAAATACAGCATTGATAAAAATAAGAAATGTTTCTTGAGCAGCAAATCGGCATATTAGAATGATTTCTGAAGGATCATGTGACACTGAAGACTAATAATTGAGTAATAATGCTAAAAATTCAGCTTTGTATCACAGAAATAAATTACACTTTAAGGCATTTAGGCATATATGAAAATATATGAAAAATGACATTATTTAGCTAGCCTGTAACCACCTAAATCAATGATTTTAAAAAAGCATATTTGGCAAATCGAGGTAATTTGCCATAGAAATATTATGATTTGTAAAGGTTATGACTGTTATAGTGCCATCTGTGGTCCGATCTCCTTTTAACTTGTTTAGAAACTTGCATGCTTGTTTAGAATCACCTGTTGCGTGTGCTCAGCAGGTTTCATGAAGTTTTGAGTTTTCCTTTAGGCTTTATGGGATTTGGGGTAAATTTGTACAGACCCCTTATCTAAAATACCTGTTTTAGCTTCCCAAAGGGTACATTTCAACATTTTTTAAAAAAATTAATGACCTAGACAGTCCAGAGAATTGTACTGCAGTGTTTTTTTTCCAGATTGAGTGAGGTTTTTTAGATCTCAATTATTTAACAAACAATTTGATTGACAGCAGAGACAAAGTTGTCCAGAATGAGGAGTTCTATCATATGATACAAATATCGCACAATGTACAATCAATGTACAATTGGTTACGACCTTGAAAAATGCGAAATTTCCCCCCAGTGGCCGATTTCTTTCAAATTTCTCACAGACCTTTGGGGCAGTGAGTCAAACAGGCCCACTGAGTTTCATTCAGATCGGTATCCACTGACCTTGTGTAATAGGTACTCAAAATTCTTCAGCCAGTGGCGGCCATGTTTTTTAAGATATGCAAATGTCCTTATGGACACTTGTGGCAAGTTGGACTACAACCATGCACAGCGATTTTCATGCTGACAGGACAAATGGTTGTGTAATAATAGCCAATTTATGGTTTTTCCAACTTATAGTGCCACCAAGAGGCCAAGCTCCGTGATTTTTTTTCTGTGACCTCAGATTGAGCATTTGCATAAGTGTTCTGAGTTTGGCGGAATATCCCATTCTGTTCAGGAGTTATAGGCATTTCACTAAAAGTGAAACATTTTGGCGCCCCTTTGCGATGGTAAGTCGAAAGTTCAACTTTTTTTGGTAATTATTAATATTCATTCTCCAAAAAAACTTTCTGCACTGGTTTGGCTCTGATCGAGCAGAAAACCTAGGAATATTTTACAAAATTAGGTTTTTCAAAAAATCCAAAATACCTAAAAATTTCGCCAAGCTCATGATCAAATCTGAGGCATGCGTTTTGTCCGGCACGAGCCAAGGATTCCAATGACAAAAGACACTTGAGCCTGTGACTGACAGTTTATGAGTTATGAGCGATGTCATACTTTTGATCTCTGTAGCGCCCGTCAGGCTAATTGGAGCGAGCCTTGGTGAGGATGTCGGCAGTGTGAGTATAATTAAAAGGGTCAAAAAATGCCCCTGCATATATCACGGCAGAAACTGAAAATGTGAAATGTGTCAACAAATGAAATGTAAAAATTAATGAAAAGTGTCAATTAATTTGGAGTACCTCACACTGCATCAGATTGCTTTTATGTGCAGTTTTGTGCAGCATTGAGTGTTGTAACCAATCAAACACTTTTCTGTTGAACTTAGTAATGTATTGGCCAATCAGAGGTGCTTAGATTAGTCTGCGCTGGAAATTTTCTCATCATAAACAACTCCTACAACTCCTAAACAGAATGAGATATCTCCACCAAACTCAGAACACTTATATAAAAGCTCAATCTGAGGTCACAGTAAAAAATTGCGGAGCTTGACCACTTGGTGACGCTATAAGTGGGAAAAAACATAAAACATTTGTCCTGTCAGCATGAAAATCGCTGTGTGCGGTCATGGTCCAACTTGCCACAAGTGTCCAATTAGGACATTTGCGTAGCTCAAAAAAACATGGCTGCCATTGGCCGATGAATTTTGAGTATCTATTAGACAAGGTCAGCGGATCCCGATCGTAACGAAACTCAGTGGGCCTGTTTGACTCACCGCACCAAAGATCTGTGAGAAATTTGAAAGAAATCAGGCACTGGGGGCGCGATATAGCATTTTTCAAATGCGTAACCAATTGTACATTGTGCAGTGTTTGTATCATACTATAGAACTCCTCATTTCGGACAACTTTGCCTCTAGAACCACTGCTGTCAATCAAATCATTTGTTAAATAGTTGATGTAAAAAAACCTCACTCAATCTGGAAAAAAAAAAACACTGCAGTACAATTCTCTGGACTCTCTAGGTCAATAATTATCAAAAAATGTTTAAATTTACCCTTTGGGAAATTTCAGTGCAGATACGATGTAAATAAAAGATCAATTTCATAGCTTCAGTGATTATAAGGTGAGGTTTTGCATAATTTATGCTAGACTTGGCTAACGTCATGAACTGACATGTTTGTCTATGAAGCCAGAATGTTATGTGCCCAAACAAAGAAACACATTTTATGTTATTTTCTATATCTATATAAATAATCACCATTACATCATAAAGAGAAGCAATAATCTACAATAATCATTTTTGTCATAATGTTGCAGCCCTGTTAGCTCCTGTTTTTTACATGTTTAATTTAGATACAGTTTAAAATACGGATGAAAGTAATTGGGTAAATGTAAGTATTTGACATTAAAGACAACATATAGTTTTTATAATAAGGTGATTATAAAATTGCCCTCACAAATGTAAAAAGTGCTCCTGAAATCAATTCCAGGGAGCAAATATTGCCCCTTAATGGAAAAGTTAATTTTTGACTCTGGTGAAAATAAGATTCCTTTAAAAAAAACTCTTACAGAGCACAAACGTTTGCAAGGAGTAAAGCCATTTTTGTTAACGCTTTTCTACATGTCTATTTTACGTCCCGTGACACTAGACCGCAACCCTCTACAGGACAAATGGGTTAGAGAATGGATGGATGGATATATTATAATTAAACCCCCCGTTATGTGATGCATCATAAATGATCATAAACATTGAACTGTACATAGACATACTAATATCTCTGGGAAACAAAAGTCGCATATGCTGTACATCAGCTTATATCCATCAGAAGGCTCTGAGTCGATGCAGAATCAATACTCAGTACTCCTCTTCCATCAGTGACTATTTCACACTCTGAGCTATTTGATTTAAATTATGTGGAGCAGCAACACAACAAATCTTTTGGGTAAGCGTTCAAGATCTGTCCCTGATATATCAATGATCAACTTTTAACATAGAGATAGGTAAGAATATCAAAGCCCATTCAGGTCAGAAATACATATGCACATATACTGCATTTATCAAGTGTCAGAGGATCTGATCTGTTGGGATGTGTTGCGGTGTGCTGGTGGTACGTGACTAAGCTTGTTGTGTGTGATGACTGGTTGATCCCGCTCGCTGAGCCCCAATTTAAACAGTGCTTACTCTGCTGTGCGAGCGCATGCTTCCTGCAACACTGAACCAGAATAGATTTTCTGGATCTCTTACGATGTGCCATTTTCTCATTCTTCCAACCTTCCTCACACTTTTTTCTCTCTGTATTTGTTTTCATGTGTATGGGGTGGGTTTTGATGTTATGTAGTTTAAACACATCAAAATTCCTTGTTTTTTTTTTCACTTTCCCCTCTCTTGTCTCAAGAGTCTGGGTCTCTTATGGTTGTCTGCATTCGTTTTCATCACCTTCCCGCTCTCCTTCTCTTTCTGTGTTTTTTGATTGGGATTGTTCTCACATGTTCAGCACAGGGATGAAACTGAACTGAGCTGCAGTGTTTCTGCAAAACTGGTGTTATTCAGAATTTATTGCATCATGGGTAGATGAAATTTTTTCTCTCTCTGGTCCTGCTTCATTTAATGCATTTGAGAAATAATGACATGTCCAATATCTCGTTACTGGTGAAATAATAGGGCAGATCAGGGCAACTGTAACAAGCAAATTGTAACGCTGTACATTTCTTCGGTCACACACAATTTATGATGATCAGTAAAGTTATTGTTCTGTCCGAGAGACCAAGAGTTATTGTTTAACTTTTATGAGAGATTTCATTAAATAATAAAATCTAATAAAATAGGCTGAGTTATAAAAGGTACAAAAGTATTATATTATATTAATATTATTATTATGGTTTTTTTTTAAGTTTGAATTATTATAATTATAATATATATTTTATTTATAGGTTGTTGGTTTAAACCTAATATGAACAAAGTTTATATGATCAGTAAGTTAGGGCAAATTATGTTTTTACAGTAACAATTTACAATAAGGTGTCATTTGTTAACACTAATGAAAAATTAAAAATACATTTATTACACTATTTATTCATCTTTGTTAATGTTAGTTAATAGAAATATAATTCATTGTTTGTTCATGTTAGCTCACAGTGCATTAACTAAGCAACAATTTGTGGTTTTAATAATGCAGTAAATGCTGAAATTAATATTAAGTAAGATTAATACATGCAGTATAGTATTGTTTATTCTTAGTTCATGTTAACTGAAGTAGTTAACTGATGTTAATGCTAATAAATGTTAATGCTAATAAACCTTATTGTAAAGTGTTACCGGTTTTACATTATTTTAACTAATCAAAATAAGGTAAGTTAAGTTATATGAAATTCAACATGATTTTTTTAAGTTAGCTTAATATAATTTAAGTTGAAATTACGTGGACAGCTAAGTTGATTATACTTAAAAATGTAAGTTAATTTAATAATTTAAATTTTGAAATGACATTAGTTCATTCCTAGATGTTGATTCATACAAAATTCAAGGCCATTGTAAAACATGTTCGGAAATAAATTGAGGGGTTTTTTTGTAAATAAATGTTGAAATGACATCTTTAAAATATGTAATGAACATTATTTTATTAAAGTTTCTACTTGAAAAAATGCAATATTGAATATAATCCCAATAAATATGTCTCAATAACATTCATTCTTGACAGCTAAAAAAAGGCACCATATATAAAAAGCAAAAAACATTCAGTAAATTAATTTGCGTTAAAGCATTAATATTTCAATTTTTAAAGTGGAATAGACAACTGAGTGTTTAAGTGATTCAGTTGCCCTCAACTATTGTTATTGGGTCCATTTTAGGGGTCAACCTATTATCGGTCTGGCTGATTATCGGCACCGATATTAAGCATTTGTATGGTTATTGGTATTGGTTACTTTCATTTTTCGCTAAAATAATTTAAAGAAAGTGTTTGTCAGAGCCCTTGTTATTTTTATTTTTACACCAACCATATATATCGGTATCAAATATCGTTTATCAGTCTACATGATCTGTAATAATCGGTATTAGCATCAGCCCTGAAAAACACATATTGGTCGACACTTAGTTGATTTCATTTCATTTTTGTATGTTTTTAAGTCACACAGTTCAGGTGATATATTCAAAGCCTCCTTGCCATGATCTGTTTAGGTTTGATGTTTTTTGTATAACATGCACAGTAGGAAACCCGCATTCCCTGCTGCTTCTAGGTATTACTGGCTGATCAAACGTAATAAGCCAAGCTTTCATTTGTCTTCAGATACTGTACACCTTCAGCCTGCCAGAATCTATTTCAGAAGGAAGAGTTGTTGTGCTTTTTCCACAGCTTATATTTCCCAGGCCATCTCAGTTGTATATAAACCATTCTTAATAATACAAACCATTATAAATTAAACAACATAATGCCATTCCAAAATGACTGATACTTATCAGTTTCAAATCATCAACCGCTGCTGAGAGGCTGAGCTCTTTTCTCGTGAGTATTTCTCTGCTGTCATTCAGACCAATTCAAAGCAAGATTGGAGACTGTCCAGACCTTTAGAAAGACTATTACCAAATGTTATCAGCAAAGAGCTAAATGCAGTCTTGAGATCTGATGTTTGGCTCAATGATCCAGAAAATGCCTGGTTGTAAAAGCAGTCCTCAGGAATTTTGAAATAAACAGCAGTCATTGGTTGAGCGGCTGGACGTCAGGAATGAATGTGTGTCTGCTATAGGCTCCTGAAGAGAATATTATTTCTTTACGAGGGCAAAGATTTGCCTCATGTGCTAAAGGCTGCTGAAGGGGCTCCTGTTGTGTTTGTTAAACTACTATACAGAGGATTACATGCAATGAATTATTGATGCCGGTATTTATGTGCCTTAGACTTGGTGACTGGGAATCTCCATCACAGACTTGTACCGTATATGTTCCTGAGTTTGATTTTTATTACAACTAAGTTTTTTCTTGTCGTTGTGTGAAGTTCACCTTAAAACATTAAACATGTTTGCATAGAATATTAAAACTTTCAATATTTATTGTGTGAAAAAAAATTAAAATATAACCTCAAGAAGCAATTTTAAAAGGACTGAAGTAAAAATAGCTGAAAAAAAACATAAATTCAACACTAACAATATGATTTAATGGTTTATCACTTTTGACCAATAGGTGGGCGCTGTTATCAATGTGGTGGTGTGTTCTGTGTGAGGTGATAATGGCACATTCAAAGTTTGGTGTCAATATTATCAAAGCTTTGCAGAGATACAGCTTTACGTCATTCCCGTTCCACTTCCCGCGTGTGTATTCGTGACAAAACATGGTTTGGGGACCGTGTAGAGTCGTTGGGTGACAGAGTCGTTGTAGTGTTGAATAGTGTGAACACCACAACAACTTATAAAGACTGACAATCAATCATGTAGTCTGAACAGCACAGCAATCTGACTTTTAAAGTCGCGTAGTGTGAACTTGGCTTTAGAGTCATTTTGGCATCTTTTCTGTCAACACAAAATCCATAACTTTTTGTCAGCACAGTCTGAAGATGATCTGATTCGAATTTGGTGAAAATCAGACCAAAGGTCTAATAGGTTCGACAATGGCGGACAGAAAGTTAGGCTGACTGTGGCAAAATTGGCATCTGTGTTCTCAGCATGACCCAAAGAAGATACTGAGATCAGTTTCATTACAATAGGCTAATATACTCAAACGTTATTAGCATTTTTTGAAAATTCATTATAACTTTTGAAAGGTCTGAAACTACCCTGAAACTTTGAGTACCATCAGGGCATGGTGTTGAAGACACATACCGAGATTCGTAACAATTTTAAAATGTAGTATTTTATGTCAGAATTCGCAATGGCCGACGTCCCAAATGGCTGATACAGGAAAATTAGGTATAGTTTGACTCAGCATTCTGCACCGAATCTAAAGAGACCTGTTTTGTGATTTTGGCCAAACCATTCAGAAGTTAAAGGGCACCTATTATGCAAAATCCACTTTTAAAAGGTGTTTGGACAGAAATGTGTTGGAATTGTGTGTACACAGCCATCTTAAAATGACAAAAATACATCCTTTTTTATCGTAATAAAATCAAACCAGGCTCAAAAAACAAGCACTGTGGAGCCTGCCCGCAAAATGACGTCATATTTCGGTAGCCCCGCCCACCGCTATTGACTGACAGGCGCGTATTACCATATGCTCAGCCATTTTGGTTTCACAAATGTTTGTAAGAGTTTATTTATATATCTTTTTGTAAAGCTCATTGATATTTTTCTATACCTTTAAATAAAGGAAAGTAATTACATTATGCAAGATTACTTGACTAATATATAACAAAAACAGTAAAGTACAGAGTTGATCTTGTTCACTGACTATTTATACATTTATTGGATTTAACTAGGAAAACTTGAAGTTAAAAGTTTTGTAAGATCATGTAACAGGCTACTGCAGTTATGTTCACTATTCACTGGCACTCACTAGGCGTGTTTACATGGAGCATTGTAATCGGTTTAAAAATCCAATCCGAATGAAAATGCTCCATATAAACACCTCAGTCGGAATAAAAAAGAGGGGTGGGATAAACCTTTCTAGAAACCAAACAAAATTAAAATTCTGCCACGTAAACGCGTTAAGCAGATTACTTTGTGTCTACGTCAAGCGGGACGTTTTTCATATCTCCGGACCACTAGGTGGTGCTGCACCAAAATTGGTGCAGGTACCATCAGGTCATGATTGTCATAACATACACCAAGTTTGGTCTCAATACGCTAATGCGTTGCAGAGATATAGCCTCACATTAATTTTTGCATGCTCTTCGTTAAATTCGTTTGTGTGTTATTTAAGAACTGTTTGACTCATAATCTTGAATTCTATAACTTTTTGCCTGAAGATGATCTGAGCCAATTTTGGTGAAAATCAAACCGTCTAGGACGGTAGTAGATTTTTCGAACTATTAAAAATTGCGGAAAGTTTTGACCTGTTGAATTTAAAATTTAGGTGTCCATTCAACTCCAATACAACAAGCAGTTTTGACATTAAGCTGCTGTTTTGATTTTTTTTAAAAAAAACAACGGTGTCGGTGAAGCTTGAGTTGAAATATGAGGCACGGCGTGTGAAGAAATCAAAGAAAAAACTTCAAATATCACTTGAACTATTTTTATGGTGCGTCATTTTCAATAAAGCAGTGATTTAATCAAATTTCATAAATACTATTTAGTATTGTGTATTTAATATAAATTAAGTTATAGCCATTGAAGCAGTCAGCCATTTTATTTGAAATGACGGGGATGACGTGTTCATACTGTGCAAAAATTAAATTAATAACAACAACAAAGATAGAATTATCCAATAAATCATATTTTCCCTGTAAGACATTGTTATCAGACAAACTCAATTAAACTTGTAGTGCCCATAGAAGCACTTTTTATTTCACTATTTATGTCACTGGTCTTGATGTGAGTGTCTCTTTTTCTTTGTCTCTTTGTCAACTCTACATAGCCTACAACATTCCTGTTTATTGTACCAATCATTTGTCTTTTTCACAGCCTCCAGGTTTAATGCTGTAATGAGCAATCTGTTGTACAGATGCATTGTGGGTGTTCCTACAAAAGCAGAACTCTCCCATTCCCAAGCACATTCATCATGCCCCCTTTCTATCCAGTATTGGCTAATGGCAGATAATTAACAGCTTTATGATCAGAAGAGCTGTCATGAGAAGCTGGGGAGATGCTCCATCCCTGAGGAAAACGAACTGCAAACTCCACAGTTTTCCCTCTCTCTGTGTGGATGAGCTTTATTGCATGTTTAGGAAATTCAGGAATGAAACATGACTCAATTTCTTTCTGTCCAGTCAGCACTATTCAAAAACGCTGCAGACAAAATGGCTTTTTCCCCAAGATGCTCTTGATTATGTGTTTCGGGCTCTAAAGGGGCTGTGGGAGTCATAGTATGGTAAGCACTATATATTAGTAGCTGATTTTATCAGTGCTGCGACTCTTTTAGTGAAGATCATAGCAGGAAAGCCTGGGTATTAATAGCAGTGTTGCATTAATTTCAGTCATTATCTCAGCATGGTAGCTATTGTGTTTTTCAGCTGGGTATAAAAACAGTCGTCTTCTAACCGGATTTGATTTACTCCAAAAATAGGACATGATTTCTAGTGACTCACAGGGGAATTTAACTGTTAGTACTGAATGTATATACAAAATACTCTATAGTTTTGCTTCTGGCTGATATTCACTGATAAATTAAGTTGTTTTGAAAATTAAACGAATACAGTACAGGAGTCTAAACCTTTTCAGGCCAAGAACCCACTTGGTGGATAGAGAGAAGGGACCCATTATTCATCATTGTAGTAAATTGAGTGTTGCAAGCCTAGACAATAATAATACTAATGTATTTACAAAGAGAATTTTTCTACTTTTATTTACATAATACACTCAATGTGGAATGAAATGGAGACAATGAAACCCTGAATTAAACTTAAGTTTTTTAACTTTAGCTGAAGTTGATTCAGTGTTAGACTTTTAAAAAGACATTTTTGTCTTTTTTGTATAATGATTTTAGCAAAGTCACGTTATTTCCATCATTTCAAATAAAATGGCTGACAGCTTCAACGGCTAGAACTTAATTTATCTTATATACATATTAATAAAAAAATATTTATGAATATGTATGAAATCATTGCTTAACTGAAAATGACACAATAAAAAATGGCAGTTTAAGTGATATTAGTACTAATTTTTCTTTGATTTCTTCACACATCACGCCTCATATTTCATCTCAAGCTTTATGGACACTGTTGTATTTTAAATAAAATAAAATTTAAAAAAAAATACCCATATAAACATTTATATTCACTATAAGACATTGTCATCAACATTTTCATCAACTTTTATTCATCAGTTATTTTTTATTATTTATTATTTTATTATTTATTTTATTTTATTTTATTTTATTTTATTTTATTTTATTTTATTTTATTTTATTTTATTTTATTTTATTTTATTTTGTTTTATTTTTCCTTAGGAGGTGCCCTTCAATAAGCCAGTGTTATTATTAAATAAAAATAAAAATACAAAAAAAAAATAATAATTGAAGTAAAGCCAAAAATAAAATAAAAAATANTTTATTCATCAGTTATTTTTTATTATTTATTATTTTATTATTTATTTTATTTTATTTTATTTTATTTTATTTTATTTTATTTTATTTTATTTTATTTTTCCTTAGGAGGTGCCCTTCAATAAGCCAGTGTTATTATTAAATAAAAATAAAAATACAAAAAAAAATTAATAATTGAAGTAAAGCCAAAAATAAAATAAAAAATAAATAATAATAATAATAATAATAATAATAATAATAATAATAAAAAATAGAAATTTAGAAATGTGTCCTTGGCAACTAACTGAAATAAAAGAAGTTCAAGTTAAACTGAAAATTGTTAAAACTGAAAAGTGAAATAAAAATAAATTAAAGCTAAATAGAAATTTTAAACAATAAATAAATAATAATAATAATGACTAAAGCACATTTCATTACTAATGACTAAAACTTAAACTTAAATAAATATGAAAACTGAAAATATAAATCAAATGCTGACTCAGAATACTAAAAAAATGCCTTTATATTATATAAATATTACTGATTGCAAAAAGATTCAAAAAAATTCCCCCCAAAAATTCCTTGAAAACAACAGAAAAAAAAAGTGAGGCCAATTTAAGATCGATTTTTTAAATTCTCGTATTGCTCTTTAGCTCAGATAAGTGTGGAGCTTCATTAAAAGTTCCAGACTGGTCAATTAGATTCACTAGCTACATGTTTTGTTATGTTTGTCCAGCACCAAATGGGCATTTCTGGTAAAACCAGTCTTTTCAGCAGGGTAGTCCCAGAAGATAATGCTCTGCAATGGATAAAATTGTCAAGTTTGGCTTAGCACCAGTGTTTACTTTCCATTTGCCTCACATGTTTACACATTCACAGTACATTAACTGCTGTGGTTTAACTAGATGAAGGCCGTGAAAGGGCTTGAATGCATGTCAGTGTTGTTGGTGAGCAGTTTTGACTAAATGATTGTGTACGCCTGTGATGCATTCGCTTCACCTCTGGAGCGAAACATTAGAAATGTGTGATGGTGCTAGGTTCAGACACTTCTCCTAATTGTTTTGGACATGTTGGCAATGTGGTGTTCTTTGACTGGCCTTTTCTGTTTGCGGCTCACATGTTGCTAGAGTATTGGTCTTTTGAAATATGTTTGATTCTTTGAGATGTGACCCAAGTGATACGGAAATCTGTTAGTATGGTCCACAAGAATCAATCAAGACGTTTGACCAACCTTGAAAAGCTACTTTAATGAGCACATAAAAGTGCAGCAGAGATTTTCTCTCCCTGCTTCTTATTCTCTTTCTCACTCCCTTCTCTGCTTCTCATCAATATGCGGCTCTCCAGAGAATTTGATCTATTTTACACCTGAAAGCCTTCGTTCAAGAAAAGAAGTGAGTTTGGCCTCTCATGCATCCATTTCACCGTGACGTTAAGCATTTAGGTAGCGCTTTATTCTAAACTCATGAATTTTATATGAGTTCATATATGTAGTTTATAAAAAATGATGTTGTTAGTCTCACAACAGTGGTGCATGATTAATGTTACTCTACCTGAGGTATTAAATTTCTAATCAGACTCCTTAATTACTTGTAATGATGACCGAACTCCACTTTATACTGCAATTTTTTAAAGATAAAGGGGAAGGGTGTCTGTTTTACCAAAAAGAAACAATTGATTGTTTTCAAACAGGTTTCCTAACAACACTCTCCCTGCCTGTCATTGGTCAGACAAACAGGCAGCCCCACCCCAAACTCACGCCACTGGCTGAGCTGTTGCCGTGCCAGGTTGGTCAGGGTCAGAGCCATTTTACTGCTGTTTCAACAGCTCTGGCAATGGTTCTGCAATCTGCTTATGATGCTTTTGGGAAACACAGCCCTGGTTAGGGTAAAACAGAGTAATGTTTTGATGTTTCACAGAGCCAGTGTTGGATTTTTTTTTTAAAAACAACAAATGTCTAATAGTTGTGTCTGCATGTTACACTGGAGAAGTATTTCAGCATAACAGAAAACTACTATTCCCTAGTAAAAAAAAAAAAAAAAAATAGCCTGTTGTGATCACAGTGATTTACAACTATTTTAAACTTTTGGCGAATTGTTGGGTAATCATGTGAATTTGTACATTTTCATGATACGTTTACACTCAACTGACAGTTTAAGGGATAATTCACCCAAAAATGAAAATTACCCTATGATTTCTTCATTCTTAAAGGGATAGTTCACCCAAAAATAAAAATTAGTCCATTATTTACTCACCCTCCAGGCATCCTGGGTATACAGTGTTTTCCCATTATATTAGGGGGGAGGCCCTAATATAATGATTTTTGTCCTCTGCGTCTCATTATATGACGACACGAACACATGAACTTTATCTCCTGAGCTGCTGTGACATGTCATTTCATGTGAATTTTACGGTTTCATTTGAGAAAACTAGCATCATACCATACTGTATACACACAGAAACTTCACGGCAACCTGTCAAAATAAAAGTACGGTTTAACGTGTAACAGAAATATATTACTCTTGTATTACTTTAGTACAGTATAATGTACGTCTTTATTTCTATTTCTGGCCAATTTAAATAAAACAAATAAATGATTAAAATAAACAATACAACCAGATTACCCACTTAATTGTAGGAAAAAAAACTTTTTTAACAGAATAATCATACAAACTGTCTTCCATGTAGTAATTTTAAGAGTAAACCTCTGTTTGTTTGCCAAAAAATAAAAGGGTTTAATTTTCATTTGATTAAAAATAAATATATGTATTAAATAAATGTTTAATGCCTTCATTTGATTATCAGAAAAATTAAAACACAAAATGTATTTTTTTTCACTTAAGTAAATGATTTTGTCATTATACAGAGAGTAAAGTACTGGAAAAAAAAGTACCACTGAATATCAGCACTTCCATTGCTTCCTTTGCAAGTGAATCGATGTGTTTGTGTAAGAAAAATATCCATATTTACAACTTTTTAAACCGTATGAAGTAATGACGCAGGACGTAGGCGAAAACTGTGACGAACACGGAAGCACAGAGGAAACAAAACACCGGTCACGAATTAGAAGTACAAAACAAGGATTTGTAAAGAAAAAAGTTGAGGATTCCAATATAGGCCAGGAGGAGACTGGTTTTCCTGCTGTAAACAAAACTTAGTTCTCAAGAGACTAGCATATTTTTTTACCAGAGATTACACTACACCTACGTCCTACATCATCCGCTGGAACGCCACTCTCTCGTGACGCACATACAACAATTAGCGGAAGCTAGAGATTAAGATTTATAGTTTCAAATAAGGATATTTTTCTCACACAAATGCATCAATTCTCTTCAGAAGGCCTTTATTAACTCACCAAAGCTGTGTGGAGTACTTTTTATGATGGATGGATGCACTTTATTGGTCTTCAACATCTCAACACCCATTCACTGCCATTATGGAAGAGCCAGGACATTTTTTTATGTATATAACTCTATAAATTATAATATATTAAAATAAAAATTATTTATTAAACTATTTATATAACTCTATAATATTATTCCTCTGAAATAAGAAAGTCATATACATCTAGAATGGCTTGAGGGTGATTTTTGGGTGAACTATCACTTTAAATATTATGATGTACGTTTCAGAGTTCTGATAACCACTGTGCTTAGTAGTTTTGAATTTACTAGACTCCGGAGGTACAAAAAAAAATTGGTGTAAACATTTTCACACAGAAATTGCTAGTGAAGTTACAAATAAATGGCAAGTAGTTAAAGATACATTTTTTAAAGACTGAAATAGTATTTTCTTGTGTACTTCAATAATCTTGTTTCTTTAAATTCATTCAGTTTTTTATTTCCAACAAAGAATGACTATTCGGTTGTACTTGCTGAGGAAGGGTTTATTTAATTTAAAAAGGTCATTTTGAACCAGTTTTTAAACTGGAATGAACAAACAATGGCACGACTCCTGAATTACTTTAAGAATGCTTTGCAGCTGCATGGTTGCATTAAGTCAGTTCAGCTTTTTTATTTTTACAGTGCGCATCTGCGCATTTCTTACTCTTTTTCAGATAATTAATGTCACAGCTCAGACCTTTATAGATGCCCTTCTTAAACTCCTGATATCACGCTCTTTCTCTCACTCTCTCCGGGAATGAAGAAAAATATTTTTATCTCTTGTTTTGTTGCAGTGTTTAATGTTTGTGCCTGCAGTAGATAGGACTCACATGTCTGCTGCTGGGCTGATTGTATTAGAGGATTATCAACCCCTCCTGGTTTTATAGAGCACAAGACCTGGATCAACGAAATCTTCCACTTTCCATAACATTTGAGCCTTGCCTGCCAGTCAGTTGATGTTTCAGTCAAGTATGTGTAAGATTTGCATCCACAGAGCTCATGAGATTCTTTTATTACAGTGATGGTTGTGTTGTCTAGACAGTGGCAATGCATTTGATGAGATTGAAGTGTGCTGATGTTAAAGATTGTACACAAAGAATAAAGGTATTAAACTTAGACTTTAGAAGTTAGTCTTTCTACATAAAGAAGACACCAAGGAAAGCATGTGATGCCATCCAGCGGGTTAGTCTTAATTGCAGCCATTACTTGAATCTATAGATTAAACCTATGAATCAGAGAAGCTGAGGAATGAAGTGAGGAACGTTGTGTCGATTATTTTGTGTGCAATTTAGTGAGCCTGGGTCATCGCCCGGGAATGTCTTGTGCCCTGAGACAAGGAGGCAGCCACTAAAAGTGTCCTTACACTGCCACCCATCCATAAATTTTTTGTCTTGAGTCAATTTTAAGCATTGACTCTGGTTGGAGCCATTTCACACTATGACTTTGTTTGCTTTGACATTCCAGATTCTTCAGGAGTAAATCATATACCCAATGACTAGGCTGCATTGCATAGAAAACATATTTTGGATGTCATTTACAAACTTCTACACATCCCCTGCCCCTTGTATGTTGGTTATTTTGGATAATTAAATCCTGTTTTCATTGTTAATATTTTTTTCTATGATATCAGACCATAACATTACTGGGATTAACCCCAGTGTCATGTTTTGTTTGGGTTTTTCTGTTTTTAGGACTCCTAGTTTTCTGTGCTCCTGTGTCTTCTTAGTGTTCTGGTTTGTTTTCATTTAATACAAGTGAATTAAACTATTCTGGTTCTGATTCCACAACATTATTCTGGAAGAAAGCAGATGTTTAAAAATTGGTAACAAAGCCAAATGTTATAAAAAAAATAAAAATTAAAAAAAAAACCTTTTGTTTGCAGTGTTATGTTTATCTGGGGCAGTTATGAATAAGAACTGGTTTTTGATTCCCTCAAATAGCACAGTTTAAATGTTTGAAAGAAGTCTCAAATGCTAACCAAATTCTTTATTTGTTTAAAAATACAGAAAAAACTAGGGTTGTCATTGATGATTATTTTGGTAATCGAGCAATCAGTCGATTATTCTGATGATTAATTGAGTAATCGGATAATTATAGGTCTAATAATTTTTTGAGGTAATAAAAATAGACTTAAGCAAACAGCTTTAAAATTATGTAAAATTCATATGTAATAGCCGTGAGGCAATAATAATTAGTTCAAATAAAGTATCAAAAGCAAGTAATCATATGGTTTTTATTTAACAAAACTGTTAAAATACATAATGTATTATAAACAATAGAACTAATGTACATTACACATTGTAACAAATGCCTACCGAGGGCGCCAAAAGTCTGACGATTGTTTTTATACTCTACAGAAAGATCTAATCCTTGTTTAATATTGACTACATTCAAATGTCCACTTAATCTTTAATATTTGGCCATTTATTTAGGACAGAATTTCTACAGCCACTGTCATTTCTTGAATACGTGGATTGTGTAACAATCCAACACTCTCCATTGACTTTGTATTGCAGGAAGCTGCCTCCTATCATTTCTAACTTATAACAAAAAACAGAACAATGTCTAAAAGCTGCTATGTGACAAGGTATACAGTAAACAAGCTAAAAACCCAGAACTAAGTTTTTGTAAGCTGTCGACCCAAAAAACGAGCGTTGAGCTCAACGTGTCATATACGCTAAGAACTACGCCCACTGGAGGGAATCCATAGACTGTAATTGCGACAGGAAACATTAATTATTTTAAACCATTTCAAAGGATTATTTCACCACCCTATATAAACCTGAGAGGAAGAGATATATTGAGAAACTAAATTTTATTGGTCTATGTCAGTGCTCCTTTTCCTTACCTTTCTTCGCTGGAGAAATTATCCAACTAAATGGCCCAAGGTGAAATATCCTGTAATGAACAACTGTTTGTGTCCTTAAATGCTCGTTTTTTGGCGTCGACAGCTTATAAAAACGTAGTTCTGGGTTTTTAGGTTGTTTACTGTACACCTTGTCATATAACACCTTTTAGACATTGTTCTGTTTTTTTGCTAAGGAGGCAGCTTCCCGCAATCAATGGAGAGCGTTGGATTGCTTCCCCCCCGTTGTGGGCGTGGCCTAAATGCGCGCTGTCTCTATTCTCTTGCATTTAACGTTACCTTACAAATCTGGAGAAATGGCGCACGTTGCGTTCCCAGATGAATGTTATAATAAACACAAACTCACAGCAATATGCAGAGATGAAGTTTGAGACGCTCCACAAATGTATCCTTCATGATAACTGTTAAGCATTTACTGCGAAATGAGCCACTCTCAAACGCAGGTACGTAACGCAAGTAAGTTAAATAATTAAAGCGCATATATTACACCTGCATCGTATATATTAATTTCACTGAATCGTGTTTGTTAATTCACAATAATATTGTGCTTTATTATGAGTTTTATATGTGTTTAATATGCAGCCTTAGAAAACGTTTTGTATAATCTATAATGTATACAATGTGTCTATAATGTATTTCACATATTCTGGTTGGTGGAATGCGCCACTTCCGGTATTTTGCCGGTTACTTGACACTGATAAAATGCATTCGAGGATTTTTTTTTTTTAATGGGGCACTTGAACTGAAGCGAGGAATGGTGACAGTTCTATCTGAAAATAAATAAAAGTCTTAATGATGAAAACAGTTGAGCTGCTTAATATTATTGTGGAAACTGTGGTATATATTTTTTCAGGATTCTTTGAAAGTTTAAAAGAGTGCCATATATTTAAAATAAAATCTTTTTTTAACATGCAGAAATGTCTGTACTATCAATTTTAATCGATTTAATGCATCCTTGCTCAGTAAACATGTAGAGTGTTTTCACAGCATGTCATCAATGGCCAAATAGGCGGCACTGAACGTAAACAATGCCACTGAACTGACGAAACTCACATATTTTGCTGATTATTGCTGCTAAAAAATGGTCAGTTATTGTCAAGTTTTGGACTGCACTAATCGGTTGGACTGGGAAATACATTTTGAGTACTATAGACTGCCAGAAGTTATAACAAATCAAGGAGAAGAGTGCAAAAGGAGTTTGTGGTTGCCCAAACTGAACCAGGATTTCCAAGGCAAGAATCTTAACAACATTTGTGTTTGTTCTTATCATTTCTGGTTAGGTAGGTGAAACATTAGGCTAATATCTTAATTAGTGCTGCTCGTAAATATCTTTACCACATATTAACTTCAGTTTGTCAAAATATTGCGCCCTTTCCTGCTTCCTTCTCTATATGATTTTGCAGCTTCCACACTCTTACCATGGTTTAGACAGCATAAATTAGCAGAACAACGTATTCAGTAGTACATTAACCGTGCAGTCCAAGCTGTTGTTTAGATCTGAATATCGCTGATATGGCCACGCATTCAGGTAACTGGCCAAATCTCACTGACACTAAACTATTGAAGCGTTGCCTCAGATCCATATCATAGCTGATCTGTTTCCAGACCCTCTTTGCACAATGTTGCTTGCACCAGTGTTGCAATGTTTTCTTCCATCTGATGTTAATCACAGTAAACACCTTAAGCCTGGTGACCTCCTTCATCTAAATATTCTGATTTCGGCTCACGCTTCCGAGTGCCGCTGTCTGAATTCCTTTAACTGTCTGCCCTGATGATTTCTAATCCCCTTCATTTGTTTTATCCCTTTTCTCTCTTTCTCTCTCTCCCACTTCTGCTGCATTCTTCCTGTCATGCCTTTGTACTATCAGAGGTCGAGATTCCCGTCTGAATGATTGCCCCTCCATATGCTGCTGATGAACTCTAGAACTCGTGAACTCTTGAACTTGGACTCCTCAGATGATCAAAAAGTAACTCCCAGTCGGTGTCCACTCAAAGTCCACACTGGAGATTTTTTTTTTTTTTTAAACATAGACTGATATAAAGTCACATCTGAGATCTGACTTTTGGTGCCTGATCTTGAATACTCTTATATTTGTGTTTATATACCTGAAGGTGCAAAACATATGGAAATGAGAGCTTAACCAAAAAGTTTTAATGCATGGAGAAGGAATATCAGCACTTAAAGCAATAAAGTTACCATTACAAATGATAAATGATGAATTCTTCCTGTGCATCTGGCCAGTCTGTAATACGCATAGATTAGTGTGCTTGAAAATTTATTCCTTTTGCACTTTTAAATATTTTAAATAACTTTTCAGCCACTGCATTGCGTGTTAGTTCACCTGTGGGGGAATACATTAAATGCATTATGCATAAATTAAAATTTGATTTATTCATTTAAAGAAATATTTTACTATTCAAGTAGACTCATGCCTTTCCATTTTCTGTGCAGATCTATGAAATGGATTTAAATGGCTCTAGTTGTAGCTGAAAGATATTTATTTAGAAACTCTTTTACCATAAGCTTAAAAGAATAATTGAACGTGGGTGGGTGGGGAATGTGGACAATTAGGTGAATGATGGGCATTTCATGGAAATATGCGTCGCTTTCTGCATAATTACTCCGGCATAGATTCATATGTAATTCACGTACAGCACATCTTTAATTCAAGTGATGATAATGAATGGTTATATATCATTGAGATAAGAAAGATCACACATTTTGCTATAATGCTAGTTTAAAGTGTTCTGGATTTGGCATCTGTTCATCTTACAGATCATCTGTTCTCCACGATGTTCACACAGATGTTTTGTCAACCCAAAATGCTCATTTATTGTTGTAATTACATCTTTTAAAGATTCAGATGGTTTGTTTTTAGCTAAACTTTATTTTTTTCCTCTCTCTCTCTCTCTCTCTCTCTCTCTCTCTCTGTCTGTCTTATTTATATTTTGAAGGTCATAAACTGAACATTTAATTAGATTTAATAATTTTAATAATTTTAATAATATGTTTTTTTCACGGCTTACTTCAATTATTCAAGAAAAATACAACTAATTAATTTATAAGTTTTTTGTTGTTTTATTTTCCATGTTTTATTTATATTCTTTGTAAAATGAAGCTCATTTAATACTGAACATTTAATTTGATTTAAGAATTTTTTTACATATATTTAATGCATTTATTTTTTATTTATTTATATGTAATATAATTACTAATTAAATTAATTTTAATTAATTGTTTTGGACAACAAACTTAAATATTTCTTTTGTTTTTTTTAATGGTTTACTTCAATTTCTTTTTTTTCTTCAATTTTCATTTTTTATATATACTGTTTTTATATATAAAAAAGTATAAAATGTTACACTTTGTTGTTTGTTGTTGTTTTATTTTCCATATTTTATTTATATTCTTTCTAAAATTAAGCTAATTTAATACTGAACATTTCATTTGATAAATATTTTACATTGCTTACTTACTTACTTACTTATATGTAATACAATTCTTAATTAAATAAATTATAATTTATTTTTTTGGACAACAAACTTTTAAAATTAAAATTAAATAATTGTGGAGTTTCTGTAGTCCAAGTGGTTTATTTCAGTTTTCCCCCCATGGTTTACTTCAATTCCTCAAGAAAAAGAAAAAAATATATATATATATATTTTTTTATTAAAGTTTTTTGTTGTTTTATTTTCCATGTTTTATTTATATTTTCCTAAAATGAAGCTCATTTAATACTGAACATTTTAATTTGATTGAATAACTATTTTACATATATTTAATGCATTTATTTAATTTTTATTTACGTACATGTCATACAATTATTAATTAAATAAAATAAATTGTTTTGGACAACAAACTAGTTTACTTCAATTCCTTGAGAAAAATACTAATTAGAAAAATATGATTTAATAAATATTTTACACATATTTAACACATTTATTTATTTTTATGTACTTATGTAATACAATTATGAATTAAATGTATTTTAATTTCAATTATTTTTTTTCAGTGTTTTTTATGGTTTACTTCAGTTTCTCAAGAAAAAGCTAATTTATTATTATTATTATTGGAAATGCATCTTGATGTAAAATCTGTAAAAATATAGCACAATGTACTGTAGAATTTGAAGTATTCTGTATTAATTTTTACAAGATTTTTAAAAAAGATTTATTAGTACTAATATTAGAAAAGAAACTTGATGTAATATCTGTACTGTATAATGTGAAGGAATGTTTCCATATTTATTTTTCACAGTTTTACCAGTATTTTGAATTTTACACATTGCCTTAAGTTTTAGAGTGAACAGAAATGTTTGTAAAAAATGTTTTTCTGTTATTTTACTGAGTTGTTTTTACAGTGGAGATCAGACAGTATAATCCTACATCCAACATCAATACTCTTCTATACTGTTACAATAAAACTTAATATAGATTCACACATGCACTGGACAATAAAGTGTTATGCTGCCAGAATGCAAGATAAAAACTTCTAAGTAAACAGAGACTCCTATCGTGCCTGTTTTCTGATAAAACCTCAGCTGAAACTTGTCTTTATCATACGCTGAGTGTGATATCACTGGCATGCATACATTAGCAATCAGGATGACAGCATGACAGAAAGCCAAGGCTATTTCTTTACACTGCCTCTTATGGATGACTGATTGTTAAGTGTTGCAGAGCTCATGCTATATGACCAAAAGGTCACCCTTCAACCTCTGCATTCACATGAGCACAACGCTGTTTTAATCAGAGCTTGAAGAAGATCAGCGGGATCGTACAAGATATAAGAGGGAAGCAAATAGCAATGGGGGGGTGTAATCAATTTATGAGATAAAGTTCAATAAACTAGGCTACCCGTGAAGTTATGATCTGTGAAGTCTCTCTATACGAAATCCACAGTGAAACAGAAGGTATTTCAGTTCATGTTGCAAGCGCTCACAAATGCACTTTGTTCAAAAATCAAAGCTATTTTTAAAAAAAGAAACCTACCCACAGGACAACATGACATTGCAGATGAGCTTTCAAGGGAGAGAGAGAGAGAGAGAAAAAAAAAAATGAAATGCATTAGTTGCAAAAACAATGTCTTGGCCAGATATTTATGTTAGCTTGTTTACCAAGACTATAACCATTAATCCTTCAAAAGACATGTCAGAAAATTGATAGGGAAGCAGTCGTACATAAGGCTGATCTGACAGGTGCAATCCAAGATTATTTAAAATGCACAAGTGGAAAATCTCCAATGCCTTTATGTTGTGAAATCACCCAAGGAGAATCAATTGTATGCATGCTTAATCAAATTCCACGCACATCTCTTGTTTTTTTGCCTATGAAATCTACGTATCACAGATATTTTTTCGCAAGGCCCCTATTTGTAGATACCAGTGTTTGCAGCCACTACAGAAGTGCTGCTAATTTGCCAGGTAGCATTCTGTGACATGTTATGACTGTGTTTTTGTGTAATGAATATGTCAAACAGGCATGAGAAAAGATAAGGAGGCATTAAAATTATAGATGCGGATGGGGTTAGTATTTATCAGGTTGGTGGACGAGTGAGGGATAATGGAATTGATCAGTTCAGCCTGTGATGTAAACTTGTACTGTAAGCCAGGGCCATTTCCCAAGGAAAAGCTCTACAGTACATACAGACTACATTGTTCACAACTGAGAGGTCTTATTCACAAACAAAATTTAATGTAATTTAATGTACTCAATCGTTTGTAAGTTGTTGCATTCATTTTATGTGTTTTTGCAAACGATTTACACAGAAATTTGTTTTGGTTATGTTTTTCATGAATGTGGTCTAATGTTTCCTCTAGGTCTTAAAGGAGAAGTCCACTTCCAAAACAAAGATTCACATATAATGTACTGACCCCCTTGTCATCCAAGATGTTCATGTCTTTCTTTCTTCAGTCGTAAAGAAATTATGTTTTTTGAGGAAAACATTTCAGGATTTTTTCCATATAATGAACTGATATGGTCCCCCGATTTTAAACTTCCAAAATGCAGTTTAAATGCAGCTTCAAACGATCCCAAATGCGGTTGTAAACGATCCCAGCCAAGGAAGAAGGGTCTTAACTAGCAAAACGATTGGTTATTTTCATTAAAAAATACAATTTAAACACTTTTTAATCTCAAACGCTTGTCTTTTCAATTTGAAATTAATGTATTAATTATTAGCAGTAGATTTAGCATAATCATTAATTATATTCATATTTATTAATGTTATTAATATTAATACGAATAATGTTTACTAAATTATTATTTTTTTAATTTTGACCAAAATTGCAATTGATTGCTCCATCAAAGATGTATAGGATGTATGTTAATTCTACACTTATTTCATTTTATTAACTTATTCAATTTATTTTTAGAAAATATCTGTATAAGATTTTTATTTTATTCTATATCCATTTTATTAATTTATTAATATTGATATTAATAACATTATCGTTTTTAATGTGTATAATTTGTATATTAATTCTACATTTTTTAAATTAATTAATATTATTTTATCTAATTTTTAACCAAAAATGGTATATGTGTATGTTAATTCTACATTTATGGTTATTAAGGTACATTTTTTTCATAATATTTTTATTTATTAATATTTTCATTTACATTTTTAATTTAAAAAAATGTGTATGTGATATTTGTTATCATTCAAGATTTGTAAAATGTATGTATTTACGAATTCATTTTATAATTATAAATAATTAAGTTTATTAATTGATCATGATTGATATTTTTGACAAAATTTAGGAATATGATTCATCCTTTGGCAGTGACCCGCTCAACCCGTCATTAAGCACTGACCTTGTTTCAAAACAAAGCTGCTGTTTTTTGACCCTGAGAGGAAGTTTGTTTAACAGCATGATTATATACACCATGAGACTTTGAGAACTCTGAAAACACTACTGTAAAGCCATTCATTACATTCTGACACAGACACACACATGCAGTAAAATCAGTAACCCACTGGTCATTATCCCCTCATGTCATCTGCAGTAATTAGATCCCTCTTAGAGCGTCCCTTTAGCAATCCCCTTCAGTTCCAGGGCTTCTCGCAACCTCGCTTTCCCACATTAATTACCACTGGTATACAATTAGCAACCCACCTTCCATACCAGTGATTCCCAATCCCAATCAATTTCCGATTCTCAGTGGTTCATCGGGGCCCGCAGGAATTATGGCTTATAGGAAACAGTTGACTGGATAATGATGAGTTGAGGCTGGATTAGTTTGCTGATTTGGTATTAGTGGTGTCAGGAACTCTTATCTTCACACACATATCCACTGACTCTGTTTATCACGCTTTTGTCCCCCACATATCTTTGCGCTGAAACTTGTTCGATACTAATAGGGTTTCTAAGTATCCTGGGATGCCAAGAGCACTGCTTTATCCTATTGATGTGTGCTGGGTAGCGTGTAGACTTGAATATCACTAATTGTGTGGGTACTCCTCTACATTTGCCAGTGCATTGCTCAATTCTCATTCTCATTTGGATTCGATCAGCAGGCTTATTCTCACCAGTATAAAGGAATTGCATGTGATTCTGTCTTTATTACAAGACAAGCCCACACTCATTAAACTCTGTGTCAGAAACACATCCATAGCTCTCAGAAGACTTAAGATTAGTATTTTTATTGGCCCTACTGTGAGTATTTCATCAGACTGTATTGGAATTTCATTCACAAGGCTGCCTGCAGTGTTTAATTCCTAGTTTTTTTTTATGCAACAGATAATTTTGGACAAAATAGAGGGCTTGATGGATGCTATTTAAAGGGTATTTCATGCGAAAATGTTCAAATTTACTCACCTTGTGTCTTTTTAACCCTGTATGACTGGTTATCAATGATTTCCACTGTATTAACAAAAAAATTGAGACATTTCTTCTTATGTGTTTTAATAGATTTTTGGACAATATCAAAGTGAATAACATTAACAAAACAAACAAATAAAAACATTTTTTTTTTTTTGTCGAACTGTTCCTTTAAAATTTTCCGAATGCTTCGCGATTCTCTCTTGAATCGATTCTGACCTTCATTTTGAACACAGACTGTAAAAAAAATATGGACATAGTGTCCGTGACGTCACCCGTAGCTTTCTGAAGAGCATTTTTGAAGCTCTTAGTGGGCGGGAGTCAGCCGTCAGCATCTTGGAATCGGTCACTGCACGTCACTCCCGGATAATCGAAAATGGGCAAAGAGGTGGAACGTGGGTGGAGCTGGTTGCTGAAACCACGCCCGCCTATCGCGACGGTGGTGACAGCAGCGGCAATCCACCTGTCACTCAAGTGGCCACGCCCTAAATTATGCAGAACTTTAAAGCTTAATATAATTTAAACGGATGAGTTATTCACCCCCCTTACAGCTGACATTAAGGGCAAAATTAGCTATATAGACCAAAACCACTTTTTGTACCAGGCTGTAAACATATTTTTTTCTGCTGTGAAGTTGGGCATGTTAACATGGGGAGTCTATGGGATTGACTCCCTTTTGCAGCCAGTCTCCCGCGGCCAGTCGATGAATTGCAGTTTTAGTCACTTCCGTGTTGGCTTCAAGAGGGAGACCGGGAGGATGCCGCTTGGTTTTGAACAGCAGATGGCACTGTATGCTTTAACTACAAACAGCCGTAGTTTTCTGGCGTCCAATTACTTGCACGCTTGAACCTAAAATAATCATTCATAAAGTTTGAAAAAGTTGAAGCTAATTACAAGAGTGTTCACAGTGGGCTGCGTTTACAGTAATCTTGTTTCATAAAACCATTCTGAGCCGAGGTGCAAGTACATTACTTACAGGACCCCCTTCAGCGCTCTTCTTTGTGAGCATTTGAGTGTGAGGTGCGCCATCTGCTGTCGAACACCAAGTTCAGAATCAATTCCAGAGAGAATCGTGATGCATTTGGAAAATCTCAGAACCGATCCACGAATCGCGATGCATCGTTGTATTATCGTATGGGATTATTTTTGTGCCAATAAGAATGAACGTAACTTTATAAAACTGAACGTAACTTTCCAAGAAACGATCAAAAATATGCCACTGCAAAAGAAGAAAAACACAATGAAAATGAAAAAATGAACTCAGTCGCACGAATTTAACATGTTCTTCAAATATGCTTCATTCTTTGTTAATGATTTTCAAAGAATCGTTTTCGCGAATCATGGATTCTGAATGCGTTGCCACAGCTTTCGCTTACGCTTC
>JAHKKF010513189.1:0-34659 GCA_019740295.1 Labeo calbasu
CCGTTTTTCTTTTAGTGCATATTTTATGTGGGGGGTAATCCAGGGTTTGGAGTTGGGGTATCCTTTGACAGTTCTGGTGGGGATGGTGGTGTGGATACAGAACTTAATGTAGTCAGTGATGGTGGATACCCTCTCATCCAAGGTGCCCTGAAAAATACCCCAGTCTGTGCAGGCTAAAGAGCCCTGAAGTTGTTCAATAGCGTCCTCCGACCAGAGGGTGGCACTAGGATTTTCAGCTCCCTGATTTTACACACCTGATTTAACTCATCAGTTCATTTATAGAGACGGCAAGACCTGAATTTGGCGTCCAATTAGGGAGACACAAGAAATGTGCAGTGATGGTACCGAAAACCCCTTCGTGAAGCTGTTTCATACAATAGTATTTCTTTTAACACCTGATTTGTCCATTTTAGTGCAAAAATAAAAAATGAAATATTGTATTTGCACACTAATAACATACAGTATTCAAGCAATAATCATTTGAATGTTATCTGATCATAAGAATGTTTTTCTGATTGTTGTATCGGACTGTTAATGCCGACAAAGAATAAAGATCAAGATCTTTTTTGAGTCTCCGGCGCGGCTGTAAAGGCCTGATCTGTAGATGAATCGTCCAGCTGTGATTTCACTGACATCCAGATTCAGACTGACAGAGCTGCAGTTGCTTTCAGTGCTGCCTATAAGAAGGCAAAATAAACTTATTTTCAGTGAAGAACTGTTCAACTGTGTGCGTCTGTGAAATCTATTTCTACAGTAGTTCTAGAATTTTGATCATCCAGAATCACTGTATTGTTGTAGCACTGTATTTTGTAGCGTTATGACAAATTACACACATTTCTGTTAGATTTCTGAAAGCAGTGGACAACAGGTGTTTAGTCTGTGTGTAATCACAGCTGAAAACACCAGACTTTTGTTCAGTGTTTGTGGTCACAGACTGAAATCTGCAGATTCTCTCATCACAGAGATTCCTTTTTCTGTGTAGACCGTTTCAATGATTATAACAAGAGCTTCTGTGAGAGAGCTGAACTCTTAAGACCACTGAATGACGTTTCACTCACAATATATGACAGATGACTGCAGAATTTCCATCTTATCACACTTGAATAAGTCATTAACAGGTTTTCTGAAGACATGTAAATACTTTCACAGTGATATGAAATGTTTCATATAGTTCTTTACTTTTGTTTGTTTCGTGACTCACTTGATAATGAGGCCCTGAATCAGACTCTTTTTGATAGATGTGGAGCTCAGTAAAACATCAGTGCAATTACTTGTGCTATTAAAATACAACAAGGGTTCAGGCTAAACACAGGTTTCATTTTATTGTTGAACAATTACAAGCTGTTTATTCCTAATGCTGCATGCAGCTGTACAGTACATGCATAAACACTCTAGATTTGACTCCAGATTATTCAACAGAGGAAGCAACACAGGCACTCAGGAATGAAGGCACAAGGACTTTTTTTCAGTAAAGGGACTTTACTTCAGCTGAAACCTTTAAAAAGATGTGTAGTGCACAGACCTGAACCCTGTCCCCTCATCTACCGGCATTACGACTTATTCTAAACGGATCAAACCCATCTGAAGCCTCTGTGTGCCGGGTGGTGGAGCGTCAGGAGCTCAAGGAGAGCAGACGCGTCCGTAGAAGAGGACGCTCTTGGAGGGATTGTGGCGTATGAAGAAGAGGAACGGGTGATCGGCGTGAAAGCGCTCTGGACGCATCAGGCAGCGCATCATCATGACGGCACCGGTGGCTGCAGCGGCCTCCGTGCCCTCCTCATTCACTTCCACAAATGACTTATGCACCACTTTAGACAGCACCAGATCGTTGTTCGGGGACAGGCCGGAGAAATCGGCTCGCTGCAAGTCAAACGCATCCACCATTCCCAGGCTCATAAGGAGAGCTTTCATGTCATAGGTTTCCTCCAGTCTGAATCTGGGCAGAGACACTTGAACTTCCAGAAGATCCATCTTGTCAGGTTGGGTCCACTCCACAAAGTTCTCGTAGGTCAGCGCGCTCTCCAGCTGGACAAGAGAGACGTGTTAATGCCTGTCTACCAGAAGACCCGACGTAATCAAAACTGCAGGCGTTTGCCGTCGCTCTGAGTCAGACAGCACACCAGATCTACTGACAAAACACCAGCGGTCTCACCTTCTGCAGGCCGGTGGTGTCGTCCTCCATGTCGTTGGGAAGCATGATCAGCATACTGAGGTCTTTCCCAGCGTACGGCAGCTCCAGAATCTGACAGTTCATCTCAGGAATGAAGGCCAGAGGAAACTTGGCCTTCTGGAACATCATCTGCACTGGCTTCGATTCATTCTGTCAACCATCAATAGAAACACATCACAGTCACGCTCACTCATATCACATGACACCCGCTGCACAAATCATCAAGAAGGAAACCATAGGAAAATTTAACATTCCTTGAATTAAAGAAGAAGAGAAAAAAAAATTAAGGTATTGTCTGGCAACTGAAAGAATTGCTGGCTGCAGTCTGTTCTTCATCCTAGAAATAAGCACCATCAAAAACACAGCATCTTCAGTCTCCTGTCATGAGATACATGACAACTACAACTAAAACAAGACAAAAGAAACAGATTCTTCCCCTACTACACGCATCTCTGTACTCTGGAAATGTCTGAGCCGTTTCAACACTACTGAACGTATGTCGCACACTGACATTTAATTATATTAATCTATTTCATATTAATTTCATTTTATGTAAGTGTTTGAGAACTGCTGCCCACTTATTTCCAATATTTCTAAGTTCAACATCAGCCATTACCAAGTCAAATCTCTCACAAGGCAAGCTGATTTAGACACTTACACACAAAGGTTATTCACAAAGAGATCATTAGACATTCAAATGAGCCAGAAAAATAAACGTTTACATTTAAAAAGGATTCAGACGAATAAAAGGAAAGGCCACAAACTGAAATAAGAGCATGAAATGTGCAAAACAGTAAAAATGCTTTTGTCCAGTAAAAAGCTCTTGTGAAATCTCACCTTGTTGATCTTGAACTGCACCTCTTTGGTGTGTTCCTCTCCGAACTTCCTCTCCCAGTTCCCCTTGAAGTAGATGGCGTTCACCAGCACCAGTCTGGACAGCGAATCCACGTCTCCCTCGGCCAGCAGATCCTTGATCTTCTCTGGGAGTATAAATGGACAGCAGGAATGAGAGTGTATTATTAGCGCTGCAGCACGTAATCCCTCGATAAAGTGATGTCGCATTAACGACCTTTTTAATGACGCTTGGCTTTATCTTCGTAGCACAGCATTCATTTTACAAAGGGGTTCAAACTGTTTTTGCACCTTGTGTCTGTTTCTCCACCCAAGTGTTGATGTCGATACGAGCTGCGTCTGCATTGCTGATAAAGTTCACAGTCTCCAGTTCAGCCTCATACAGTCTTTTTGTGTCACTGAGAAATTTCTGTAACAACAGAGAGAAGAAATACTGACACACTGCATAAATCATTGTGTGCATTCCTGAACAAAGCGGGCAAAAACGTGTTCACGTGTTCTCTCCATGTGTGAATAAACTGAGCTCACCTCGACGAACGTGTAGGACTGCTCCCCATAGAGGCGACTGGCGAGACTCAGCGCGTACGGAGCTCCGGCTTTGTTAATCTCGCTCAGAAGTTTGGTGAAGCCAGCGTGGATCTCTGCCTCTGCTTCAGGAAAATGCAAAGCCTGGAGACAAACAGCCAATGACAGTTTCCTTCATGCTACTGTTGTAGATCATCTGAACTCAAACCCTAGCCTAGTTGCACACAAAAAGTCTTCATTAATAATAGTGACATTTAACTTTGTACCATTCGGTTCATGAAAAGTACAGTGTTCAACCAACTATGTTAGTCTGTGAAAGAAACGCTGAGGAGAGGAAAGACACCAAATGTGACAAAGATTATATAGATGGCACAATATCTGCATTCAGTCTTAACTAGTCACCTGCCACCAAAAGATAAGAAAAAACATTTGTGTGCGCGCCACCCCGCTGACACATGAGCGCTGTGTTATTGCTATGGCGATGTCCTTTGACCCTCAGACCCACACAGCATTGCTATGACGTTCATTACACCAAAGGCTTAAGCATCTGGACAACCACTAATGTACTTCAGTTCCAGTTTGAAAGGTTTCAAATTAGGACAGAACAAGCTGCCATATAAACAAGCAACCTCACTGCAAGCAGAGCTGTGTCTGAAATCTGTCAAATACAGAGCATTATATCAGTGTGAGCTCATTGTTTTCATCTAACCTGCTTTAGGCTTTATGACTGATTTACAAACCCCAGCCTGATGATAACAGACCATTTCACAACAGTTTACTGCTTTACTGTGCTAACATCATTTGCCAAAGGTGGGACTCACAACCCACACCAGTTCTGTGACAAGAGTGTCAGAAAGCCTCTTTTACAGTCATGGACGATTCATCATCACTTACATCAAGGTACAGAATGAGAGACACACCCGAGACCAAACCGGCCGCTCAGTAAGCAAACAGCAGAAGCATCATGTGACCAGCGGCAACGAATACATGCCATTCATGTGAAGTGATTTAGAAATTCAGTTCAACGCACGCAATCATGAATACACCAAATTAAAACATGTTGGTGACTTTGCTCTCTTTGTACTTTTTCAGGAATGACTTATTATTCTAATTAAATTGTTCCATTTAGATAAACGTTGGATGTAACAGGGGAACTTGATGGCTATATGATCCCAAATAAAGACGTGCAGTAATCAGACCACTTTCAGACTGACCCGGGACATCTGAGATGCCGTGTTTCCTCCAGCTCCGAGCGACAGCATAGAAAGAGCAGCGGAGATGCTGAGAGGAGAATAGAAGACATTTGCTGACGCGTTTCCCTCACTGATTTTCTGGAAGAGACTGAGAGAAAAGCGCGTGTGCGCCGCTGACAGATGCTCCATTCCGACACACTGAACACAGACAGAAGAGGACATTATATTTACAGACCGTTATATGAACCGATTCGTGAAAACGAATAAATAATATGAAGAAGAACATTTGGAAAACTAAACACACAGACAGACAAACGCCATTTAAAATAAAACAAGTTATATTTTAACTTCCACGTTTGTTTATGTTACATTTCATGTACTTGATCTTCCTCATTGTCCGGGCGCTCATCGCTCTCTCAGCCCATTGGACAAACGACCACCACAAACGACTGTGATTGGCCAACTTTGACCGAACTACGCGTAGAACGTCTTGACGCATAAATATATGACTCGAGGCATTTAAGAAACATCGCACTTTTGCCGATGAAGTGACTTCATATGTTTACGTTTATCGTTGACAATAACAAAAAACATCAAAACGCGACGTTAAGGTTCACATGACGTATCTTAGTATTTCCGCCTGTTGTTCTGTATAAGACTTAAGAAGCCCGTATTCATTAAAAAATATCAAAATGCTTTACTTAATTGTCTTAGTGATTTGAATCATTAGAGTTACTCACATGCTGTAAAACGGGTCTTCAGTTGGAGGAACTTCCGCAGTGAATGAATCGCCGGAGTGACCGAGTTTATATGAGCAGCAGACACACCCTCATGGACACACACACACAGAGATAGAGAGAGACAGCCTTTCTGTAATCCCTCTTTTAGGTTTTCAAGTACGAATACAGTAACTAAATGTGACGAGCTCCGTCAGTCTCTATATATCAAAAGGGACATAGATTCAGTCAGTGCAGATTGATTGACAGATGCCATCAGCTCATCGAAAGCAACCAGTCTTCATCACAAGACTCAGGGAAAGGACTGATGGTTATTTAATTTGCATTGTACAAATTGTGCATCTAAAAGCTTGAGAGCCGTCAGTCTGCCTGTGTATAACTAGAAGCGTTTTTTTTTTTCTCAGTCAAGTTAGTTTTTAGTTTGTTTGTTTTTTGACCATATAGTAAAATACTACGACTAGTTCTGAAACTGACGAACTAGCATTACACTTTTGGTGTATTTAGTGTTTCATATAAGCAGAATACATAAATAATTTTATTGTATAGCTTGTTTGCAATTGTTCAGGATAAAAAAAACAAAATGTAGTTTTATTTAACGACTTTTTTTTGTATGTACTGAACCACATTTATTCACCATTTGTTTGAAAATGCAATATTTACATACATATGCAATTCGACGAAACGTTAGAATCTTAAACATGATTTGTGTTTAATCAAACGCAACATTGCTTCTATTATTGTATACTTGCTAAGTAACAAAGTGACACTATTTTTCTTTGGTTGCCGTGGTTACAAACAACAACAGCTTCACGCGCACATAATAAAGGCGTCTTCTCTAGTTCTCTTAAACGGCGTCACGTGTTTCATTATGCAGCATAATGTTCTTCTGGCACGACTTCTCTGCTAATGCATCGTTTCATCGTCGACGTGAGGTTACATTTTAACAGACTGAAAACGATAGTTTTTTTTTTCCAGAGGCAAAGACTATTTTGCGACAAGTGCGTTTCATTTACGGCAGTGAGTGTTGCGAGGTAGCGCCGCCTGCTGGAGGGAACAGCACAGGAAACAGGAAGCCTTATTAGCAGCGCTGACCTGCTCTACAGCAGAAGCTGAACTATCAGTCACATTCAGCTCAAGCACTTCAAACACACGGAGTATAAGTCTGGTGCTCAGATTGATCTGATGGCGTCCGCGACTTTATTTGGAGCTTTTAAGCGCTTTGTGAGCAGAAATGTGAAGGTCAGGAGGATGAACGAGCGCATTTGGACCGATCGAATCAGAACCTTGGTAAGAATTGGGGGGGGGGTGTGCAGAGAGAGAACGGAGTTATGGGTGAAAGAGCAACTGAATGTCAGTCATAGAAGCGATGCTGTTTTTTCTGATGATTATCAGTAGAGTTCGTGTANGCGTCCGCGACTTTATTTGGAGCTTTTAAGCGCTTTGTGAGCAGAAATGTGAAGGTCAGGAGGATGAACGAGCGCATTTGGACCGATCGAATCAGAACTTTGGTAAGAATGGGGGGGGGGGTGCAGAGAGAGAACGGAGTTATGGGTGAAAGAGCAACTGAATGTCAGTCATAGAAGCGATGCTGTTTTTTCTGATGATTATCAGTAGAGTTCGTGTATTTGTGAGCAGTGTTGTGTGTTTTGTGACTGTCAGAACAGAAAAGCTTCGTTTCTCGTGGCTGTGACTCCTCTGTCATTCCTGATCTATGAGAGAATCACGCATTTCGCTTCGGTTCGAGCGCTGGACTCAGGTAGGGTTCCTTGTTTTTTCAGCATTTACATGAAGTCTTAGCGCTGCTGGTTTATTTAAGCGTATCTTTTGTCCAGCTGAAGAAGTTTTAGAACAAGCAGATTATCTGTACAGCTGCGGAGAGACACAGAAACTCCACCAGCTCCTGGTGCGCCACAAAGACAGGTAAAGCTAACCCGAGAAATACTTGGTAAAACTAACCTGAGAAACCTAATTGTCCAGTATTGAGACAGGTAAAAACTAACCTGAAGCTGTAGGTGAAGGAGAAGACTGCAGTTTAGTCTTGCCGTCTTCACACTCAGTGGATCGGGATGACAGAGCACCGACAGATGAAACAGCCGCTTCTCCTTATTTTCAGCCAGAACACAAACATCAGCAGTGCGTCAGATGACATAAAGAGTTTTACCATATTAGCTTTCTCTTATTTTAACGTGAGTCAACGTATTTCAGATGTTACTGTGAGAGGATGACAAGTGAACGCATCTCCTCGTTTGCGCTCGTTCCAGTGATGATGCCGAGTTCCTGTGGCGACTGGCCCGGGCGTCCCGTGATCTGGCTTTACTGTCCAGCGTCGGCGCCGACGAGAAGAAGCGACTCACGTACGAGGCCTTCGACTACGCCAAGAAAGCTTTGGAGAAAAATGAGGCTTCCTTTGCAGCACACAAAGTAGACGGTCGTTTCTGTTTGTAAATGGCACTGCAGTGTTTGAGTATTAGATGTTTTATCACCCTCTCGTCTGCAGTGGTTCGCGATCTGCCTTAGTGACGTTGGCGATTATGAAGGGATAAAAGTGAAAATAGGAAATTCCTACATCATTAGAAACCATTTAGAGGTAAGATGTTAATTGGGGTGAATTAACTAACCACACCAGTTAGTCACCATCACCTCAAAATGAATGAAACATCTTAACCCTCACATCCACAGCGAGCGATTCAACTCAATCCAAAAGATGCAACATCCATCCATATTCTTGGTTACTGGTGAGTTTGTATTCTGATTATACATATACACACAGATGAATCTGCCCATAACTGGCCATATTGGAAACGTTCAGCAACACAGTGATTGTTCCTTTGACTGACTGTTTGCCCGGCTTGCAGGTGTTTTGCATTTGCTGAATTACCGTGGTACCAGCGGAAAGTTGCAGCTGTTATTTTTGCGTCGCCTCCAACAGCCACTTATGAAGAGGTCACTGAAATGAATAATTATGTAGACACCTAATTAGCACTGATACTCTGGGAATAATAAATGTTTTGTCTCCCTCAGGCTTTGGCATTTTTCCTGAAAGCTGAAGAAGGTCCCGTATGAACGCAAGCACCTTCATCTTGTTCTGTTTGTTATTTTACACGTGACTTTAACATTTAATATCTCCATTTAGTTGACCCAAATTTCTACAGCAAGAACCTGCTGATGCTGGGAAAGACGTACGTGATGCTGAGCGACGTCAAGCAGGCAACGCTATGGCTCACTAAAGCGCGGGATTATCCTGCAGTCACAGAAGAAGACAAGCAGGTTTGCAAGCAGAGTTTGATCACAGTCAGTTTCATCTGTTATATCGTCTACGGAGGCGTAATCTTCATGTTTGGCCCAATGCAGGTTCATAAGGAAGCGCTGGAGCTGCTAAAGAAACTCAGCGGATGACGACCGGCAGCTAAATCAGTCCCGACGTTATCGACCGTAAACTAGAGATGCCTTAATTGTTCTTCGAAATGACTTGCCGTTGATTTGTGTACGATTTTAGACACTTTCAGCATCTGCCATTATCAGAAGTTTAACAAAATCTCAGTGTAATGCTGACTGTAATTGACTAGTACTGGTGTGTTTCTAGCACTCCTGAATGTTTGCTGGAGTTTCGGAATTGGATTAGCGACAGACCTTGACATGACGAGTTCACGGGTGCGACACGCTCCATAGCAAACAGAGAGCTTGGACTGACTGCAGATCAAAGATCATTGAGTCAAGTTTCAACATGGGACTAATCTGTTTATTGAATAGTAATAAGGATTTTTAATCAAACTCTCATTTAACCAAATCAACACACACACGTGCACCTGGAAACTCTGAATACTTCAGTTTACCTCCATTTTCTCATGAAATCATCCAACCACCTAGAAGGTACTTACGAAAAATTACAGATGGAACTGAAATGATGGCATTAGAATGAAACTACGAAACAGGGTTTTTGTTTTGAGCAATTCAATTTTTTTTAATATGTCTATATTTTGAGCTCTTTGTGCGAATGAAATAAAGCAAAAACTGGAATCTATATTTATGTTGGCCTCTGAGTTGTGTGTTGAGATGCAACTGACGGGTAAAAATATAAAACCCACTGGAATCTTCACATCTTCAAGAACACACACGAGTCCCATCAGAGCTAGAAGAACACGAGAAAGACCCGAGTCTGTTTGAAGTCATATATTTTAATATGAAAGATATTCATGGACACAGTTTTCCTCCCCTGACGGTCAAAGGCCACAGAAATAATGAAGTGCTTCGAGCACAACTGACTTCAGCTGCTGCCGCCGTTCTGAGCGTGTGCAGAGACTCTGTTACTGGAGGGACGAATACTGATTGACAGTCTAAAGTGACAACGGCAATACTGTCGAGAGCCAATCGTGATGAATGATATGTGAGACAGCAGTCGGTCTGTCAGTCTCTATGTCGGTCTACAGGAGTCAAATCATCTCTCACTCTGCAGGCAGCCATGCAAGCGCTTAACAATCACAACTTAATGTCCAACAACACAAAAAAAAAAGGAAAGAAAGAAAGAAAAACCCCAGGCACCTGATCAAACTCTACAATCATTCTGTAAAAGCTCTATAAAACTAGAGCCGTAAGTTTGAGTTCTACTATAAAATCCTCTCTAATGTTTTTTTTTTTTTCAGGCTCATTTTAAAAACCCGCCAAATGAATAAAACAAAGCGTTGTTGTATATAGATATCAGCATTGAAAAGATCAGAAAAGCTCAAACGCTTGCATATTCATGGGGAATCATGTTATGAAGATCGCTAAATGAGGTCTTAAGATAAAGATTTGGTTTAAAATGACAAAATAGCTTATTTACATTGGTTATCATCTGTGCAAGTTTCACGGTTTTGTTTTACTTGGCTGACGCGTCGCCGTAAAGGGGAAAGACGTTTCATCACTCTTGACCGAAACCTTCCGTCTCCTCGATCGCAAAGAGCAGCTTCTCCTTCAGCTGTTCAAAGCTTTTGTAGGGGGGCAAATCCAGCCGGTTAAAGCTGCGAACAGACAAAAACCGAGTGAGTGGTGAACGTCGGCGGCCTGTGACGATTGGTTTCATCCTGAAAACTCACCAGGTGTGACTCCGGGGCAGCCACGTCTCTTTGCCGACCTTCTCGATGCAGAACTTCTGAGGTCCGTTACTTCCTGGAGGTTGAAGAATCCCAAGAAAAGAGTTAAAATGCATCTGTGTCACACGGGTGACACGTTCTGTACATCGTTTTTTAGGTTGTGAAGACTATGAATGAGCTCATGGATATCAGAGAAACGGCTGGAGCGACTGAAGACTCACCCATGAGCTCAGCGAAGCCGCCCAGCGGAAGCCTGCAGGTGCCCGTCACGAACTGCATCAAACGCAGACGCACCTCGTTATCCACCTCCTTCACGAACTGCACACAAACACACGGTCACAGCGAGATCAGAACACCATTCAGACGTGATCCGCTTCAAAGGGCTGAAACGAGCCTTTCAGTTCAGTCTGTCTTTAAATACTGAGGAAACGACTAAAACCCAAATGGGTAGTTGACAAATAAAAACTGGACTGTCATATGGTGTGATGTAGCAAAAAAACATTAACATACAAATAACATGAGAAAATTGTAACTTCATCCTTACAGTTACAAATAGAATGAGAGAGGTTTATCTTCATTTTCCGTCACACCATAAGACAAATTGATACGCCAACTACCCAAATATAAATGGCTTAAAAAAAAACATTATGTAAAAAGCAGGTAAAATTATCCAGGTTTAACGCACAGCTTATTTAAATATAAATAATGATGAAAGAAAGATTCGAGCAAGAAACATCTGTGTTTACAGCTGATGTGCTGCGAGACTAGGGCTGGGTGATATGGCCAAAAATATTACCACGCAATTAATTTACCACTGACACTGGGTAACATTAGCAAACATTAACATGTATGATAGACCTTAAAAATCAATGTGAACATAACTTGTATTAATATATTATTTTTTGCTCAGCCTAATGTGAGACTCTTCCAGAAAAATCCAAATAGACAAACTTTCTGAAGTCTATTAACATACTGCTTCAAAAAAAAAAAAAAAAAACTATACACTATATATATATATATATAACACTTTGAAAATCATTATAATATTAAATTAGTTAATTAATATCAAAATAATTTATTATTACTTAAGTTTTTCATTTTGTGTTGCCAAACAGAGGATCATTTACCATAAACATTTCTGGTTTTGGCTAACAATCTTCAAGTACAAACATCAGACAAATAGTGAACTTCAAGGACAATGTTAAATGTTTTGAAACAGCTCCTGCAACAAGGACCCAAGAAAAGCAATAAGAAAAATGTGGAAGAGACACTTTCAGATGAAACAAAAGGCAATAGTGAAGTCAGAGAGGCGTTTCACACCTGCCAGAACCAGATGATCTGTTTGCTGTTGCGCGTGTAGTGACGATAGACTGTGTTCCTCTGCCAGTCCTGCAGATCCACCTCCTGCATGCCACACAACATCACCTGCAAACACAGAACCGTCCTGTCACTGACAGCACTTCAGAGGGGTCCGGACAGGTAACATGGACCACAAACGCACCTCCAGCTCCTTCTCATCAAAGTACTGCAGCCACTGCAGCGGCACCACCTCGTTGAAGCCGTCCAGGAACGCTTTGGTCTGACTCTCGACGCCACGAGAAAACCTCCATTCAGCCATCAGCCTGCGGGACAGGAGACACCGTCAGCCCACGGGAACACGTGGCTCTAAAAACGGTTGGCGAGGCGGTGGTCGCCGCGTTCTTACCCGATATACTCCTCTTTACTCTCCTCCGTCACCAGGATATTGGCACCGTCTGCTTTCAGGTCATGCGACGTGATCTTACCCAGGATCTCCATGTCCACCGAGAAGTACATCTCCAAGCCGCACTCCTCGATGTTGTTGTCTCTGCGGATGAATCGCATGAGTGGCGATCAGTCTTAGTCTTATGTGCTCGTTGGCCGTTTTACACATTCAAGCGGTCAGGACGGTTTATTAAAATATGACAGACAAACCTGATCCAGATGAGAGAGTTGTAGAACTCAGGATCTATTGACTCCAGATCCTTCAAGATCAGTTTCTTATTAAGCATGCGCTTGTAGAAGGGCAACGAGAAGCCGGTGTCGATGAATTTGCCGTGGAAGAGAGCCTGCAAACACACAGCAATGAGCGACTGGTCTGTGGACTTCAGCTTTACTGATGCACGTACGTGTGTTTGTGTGTGTGTGTGTGTGAGACTTGCCATGGCGATGAAGCGTCCGATGAAGCAGAAGTAGGACAGGTGGTCGGGGTTGATGGTGGACGCCGGGTTGATCTGCAGACAGTAGTTGCTCTTGCCAGCGTATTCAAACAGACAGTACATGGGGTTTAGCACCTCGTGAGACAGGAGGAAGAACCATTCCCTGCACACAAACACAACTTCTAATTTAAACAAAAAAAAAGTTAACCAATTAAAAAAAAAAAACATTACAATTATTTAAAAATGTGGCTGAACTATATAGTTGAATATAATGCAAGATTTGATTTTTAGCCCTTTGTATTCAGAAGTGTGAGCCCCTCTGATCTAAAGTCTTTGATGTCAGTAAAGAACTAAACTCAGCAGATCCTGAGATGATCCGACATTCACAAACAGCACAACACTCTTGCAAACGGTCTTCAAACCACTGACACATGTTCGGTGCTTATTTGATTCCCTGAGCGTGTCATACCGAGCAAGGCCTCCGTAGTCCAGACCCTCCTCTCCTCTGAAGATAATGTATAGACGTCTCCTTAGGTCATACGGTTTAAAGTTCATGATCTGCAGTAACGAGTAAAACAGGATCAGTAAATGAGACATTCAGAAACTTCCCAGAGTTTCACATGACTAAAGCTTCTGCTGTGTGTGTGTTTCTCAGACCTGCTGGAACGAGTCTTCAAACAGCGTCTGTCGGGACACGGTGATCTTCACGTGGCTGGCCAGAGCGTTGGACTGCAAACACATAGACAACGTGTTTGGAAAACACATACACAGAGTTTCATGCCTGCTGAAGAGCTGAGCGAGCGTTACCTGACATAAATAGCGGAAATGCGCCAGTTTCCACCTGAAGCTTCGCTCGTATGCGATCTGTGGACCTTTAGTGCTGCGTGACGCACGCACGCACACACACACGCGCACACACACACACACACACACACACATTCATTAGAGGAACACAGTGCCTGTAATGGCAATACTTTTCCATTTATGTATTTACATTGGAAATGCCAAGACGCACAGTAAAATCACAGTAAAACAAACACTGTGCATAAATAAGGTATGCACTCATTTGAGGTGGATAATTTTTTTATCCAACAAGACATACAAGATATAATCAACGAATAAATGCCTTAAATGCCTTCATCACACAGCACCTCAAATGTTGTTTTAGTCGTTCTGAAAAGCCTGAGTCACAGTCTTTTATCTAATGATTCAGTATAATCTCCTCCCAGAACTTTCCTTCACAAATATTAGGTATCCGAATGCAAAATCACATGACAGCTTTTGTTACTGCACGCTCTCAGTCCTTTAATATGGAGGAAAAAACACTCAGGCTTTCCTGTGCAGCAATTCTTTCTTATTTTATTACTCATATTCTGTGCCAGCTTCCCAGAAAGTGAGGATTTTATGTTGAACACATGGGGTGAAAAGTGTTTTCTATGCTAATGTGTTAGGGTATATTCACAACTTTGGATGGAAGCAACAGCTGTGAGATTGATCGACTCACACGGCAGATTTGCCCGTCCGCGGGTCACTGAAGGTGGTGGTGCGCGTATTATGATCCACAAAGTAGCGCACGCCCTCCCTGGTGTAGCGAATCTCCCAGCCCTCTGGAAGCGGGTCTTCGTTCTGCAGCCTGATTCACACACACACGAACAGGATGACAGTCACACAGTGAGATTTGAAGGGTCACAGAGATCACGCCATGAGCTTCACTCACCCTTGTGTTCGCGGGTCTTCCCACTGCGTCGTCTTTGTGTTGTGATTGACAAAGTAGACGCGATCGTTGGTGTCGACACGGCGCTCTGAGAACATGAACGCAGCACACTCACACTCACAGACGGACCACACGTGTGCCGTAAACCAGCAGCGAAACCTAACTTACCCCAGCCCGGCGGCAGCGGCCCCAGAGGATCGTTCTCAGCAGACATCATGGACGCCTGAGAGCCCATCAGAGCGACGACACCAGAGAGAGACGGAGACAGAGAATGAGCAGAGCGGGCGGCTGAACTTTGACCCTGACAGCATCAGTGTTTAAATGAGTTAATCTCACAGACAATGATCAATGTACCGAGTAGAGGTATCTCTGGTTGAACTGATGCATGGCTCCCTGCAGCTGACTGCGCTGCGACTGCCACTGCTCAAAGTTCCTCACCGACTCCATCGTCGGCCGCTGCCACGTGGTGGTGCGTGTGTTATGATCCACGTAGTAAATCCTGCCGCGGTTATCCACCCTCCGCTCCCAGCTGCAGTCAGACACCGACAACAAGAACGAGGAACACCGTTAACGTTACGACACATTTGTGCAAATGAAACAAAACGCAACACTTCAATTCCCACGGATCCAAGCTGCACATCCATCTGCATTAAAAACTGCACTGCACTGCACAGAATCACATAAATAGTGTTTTAAAAATGTTTCAATTAATTATGTTTTAACTGAACACTCCTCCATCAGTCCTGCCACACACTCAAATCAGAATTCGTGTCACTGATCTATAATAAACTACTGGAAGAGTAAAGCCACTGCGCCGCCATGCCGAGATTCACAAGTCATCTGACTTCAGTAAGACTCCTCAATATATGTACTACAAATGCTGAAGCGCTCATTCTGAAATCGGAATACAGATGTATGCTCCTCCCCAACCAAGATTAAAAAGCTTTTAATTGTATTATATTTTATTATATTTGTAACTTTAAATAATAATGTTTTTATTAGTACAGAAAATAAATATAAATGTTTCATCTGTGTTCTTGTTAACAGCATGTATTTTGAAGCAGTTTAGATCATTAACATTTACTGCACTAATATATGAAAATCACACGTGATGCCTGTACAAACTGACCAGCCTGTATCCCTGTAATTATGATCATTCCAGTCACAGCCAGCTCGAGCTGCTCAGACGTCAACCCTAACTCCGACCTGAGACAGCAGAAAGAATCTGAACACGTTTCTGTTAATTCAGCAGCTGAACTCAACGCGGCTGCGGTGTGTTTGCCGTTAGGTGTCTCACCCCATCGGTAAGGGCTGCGGTCTCTCCCAGGTTGTCGTTCTTGTGTTGTGATCGACATAGTATGTTCTTCCGTGAGGATCCTTCCTCTGCTCCCACCTGAGAAAACACACACTCACTCAAATTACAGTGTAATGCATGCATGTATATGCATGTGTGTGTGTGTGTGTGTGTGTGTGTGTGTGTGTCTAACCCTGGCGGCAGCGGTTCTGGCCCGGCTGGAGGCGGCTGCTGTCGTGGTTTTCCTCCATCAGGCGCAGACGGGCTGGAGCTGGAGCTGGAGGCAGCGGCAGTCTGTGTGGTGACCGCTACAGATGAGGAAGAGGAGGGTGGTGGTGATGAGGCGGCGGCAGCGCCACCTGCAGGAGAGGAGGACGTACTGCAGGAAACATCAGCAGCAGCAACGTCCTCATTATCACCCGCAGAAGACATCTCACAACCCTCGCCGTTCACTGACAAACAGACTCGGGTTAAATGATCTCATCCTGCATGTGTGCTAAACATACTGAAAATAAAAACAAACACTCCCAGACAAGCTAAATAACATTAAGCAGCCAAAGCATACACATCTGGTTTATTCTGAATTACTATTCAAGACAATCATTACAAAGACATCCACAGGAAATGAGCAGCAGGACGTAACGCGTGACTCGCGCTCTCACCGGCTGCGCCGCTCAAGTCGCTGCTGCTGGGCTGCGGATTGGGCGTGGCCTTTGGACTCGGAGTTTGGTGCGTAGGGGAGGAGTCTCTGTCTCCATTGAGGAGTGGGGAGGGGCTAAGCTCGCTGTTGGCAGATGAGGTGGGCGGAGCTTCATTCTCTAGTCCGTCTGAGCCGTTCACAGATCTGCAGAATCACATTAGTAACTGTGCATAGTTAAGTCAACCATATATTTAAACTGCTAATGAGAGAAACACTTGGCACACGGGCTGCACGCATGTCATGAGAAACCAGAAAACACCTGCAGATTCTCACCTGTTCTGTGTCCTTGTAGAACTCTCGTCTGGGCTCTCATGAAAAGCATCTCCATTCTGATGGACTTCTGGAGACATAGACAGACAGATGACACAGACAGTCAGAGCACTGGAGGTCAGAGGTCAGATTTGGGTTAGAGGCGTGCAGGTGTTCTTACTGCTTGCAGTGGTTGAGTTTCCATTGTGCATGTGCTGCGGGTCAAACGAGAGCCCGTCCAGGAAGACTGTCAGTTCACCGGTGGACACGTTCTTACCGTCCACGGTCAGCGTCAACACCTCCCGCACGTTCTCCACTGAAAACAACACACATCTATACTGATGCACAGACCAACATAATCCGTTTCATCAAGAATATACGTTTCTGGCACGTGTAAGCTAGCAGACGTCGTGCGTTCGGAGGCGTGCTGGTACGTACGTTTGCCGTCATGTTTCCGGAGGGTCTCGCTCAGGTCCAAGGAGGCTTTTCCCAGCAGAGCGTCGGCCTTCAGCGTGTGATGACTCCAAACACTGAAACCCAGCTGCGAGAGCGGCGTTATATTCCTGCGGCGGCACACAGAATCGGCAGCACGTCAGAGTCCAGAACTAAACAGCTGAGCATGTCAATTCCTTACTTTGTCTCTTCTGTGTTGTACCGGTGAGAAAACACTGACTATTTCATTAAAAGGCTTCAACAGAGAATCTCAGCCAATTAGCAGCAAATAGCCTGACTGTGTTTCTGACTAAAGTTGGAGCAGCTACGTCAACACAATCAGCATGATTCAACTAGTGGTAAGCCGAAGACTCATCAGTCCTACTTTTTTATGTAACTGTTTGAAGTAATGATCAACTTTGAAAAAAAAGTCATTCAATCATTAGATGACTAACTTGTAAAACTAGTCTAAGCAGTTTATGCCATTAGTCCTGGACCGTCATGAGCAGCACTGCACATCACAATTTTGTACAAGTAGACGTTCGTAAGATGGACTCACAGGGTCAGACGTTCGTCCCATTTGGGGTTGGATGAGCTGTGGGATTTGGCGGTTTTCTTGCTCTCTCCCTCTGACGTCACTTCCACATAGATGGCCGTTCCAAACCAGTTCTTCTTCCTCTTGAGTTTGGCACATGAAACTGACACACGCAGACACAACACACACTCAGCATCTGAAGAAAACATGTCACTTCCTGTTCCTGTTGGTGTTGTCTTACCGACGGCGTGCAGCTGAGAGCGTTCTCTGACGTTACTGCTACAGTCGCTTCTGGAGGAGCCCGTGGCCATGACCTCAAACACACGACACACTCCATCAACTACAGGACCTGAACGAACACATGCTCAGCTCATTGGCCCACGAGCAAATCATCACTAATGTCATTTTTTTTCATCTTCACACACAGAGTTCCAGACCGAGTCTAAAGTCTCAGTCCCTTACAGTAACGGTTTCCTATTCGCTGCAGCGCTGCGCGATTAAATGATTAAATATGTTGTATAAAACTAACATGCTTTTACTTGAATCAAAACTATTAGCTTGTTCATGTCCACAAAACCAGTGAACAAGGCCTGTTTTAATCAAATTCAGATCAATCTTTCCACAAAAAACAAATGGACAGCTATGGTAAATGGGATTTGTTTTTCCTCATGCTAACCACAGCTTCTCAGTATAATCCAGCGATAGGCAACGTGGGTCCTGGAGTGCCGACGTCCTGCCGAGTTTAGCTCCATCCCTGAAAAAAAACTCACCTGGCTGTAGCCCTAGTAATTATGGAGACCTTAATTAGATTGTTCAGGTGCGTTTGTGTGCTGGAGCTAAACTCTGCAGGACCGACGCCGCCCATCCCTGGTATAATCGCTGCCGACTGCAATCTTGAACGATTCTGGATTTCTAGCTTTACGCAGCAAAACTTCCACAGACTGACGAGCGGTTTCTAAAGACGAGGTCGTACTGAACGCCAGTCTCTGCTGCTGTGGAGGACAAATGAAGAACAAGCTCTGGATCTCCAGATGCAGACAAATTATTTCACTCCTCTTATTCACAAGTGTAGATCTAAATATACTGTTATAATCACTTATCACCATTAATCAATCTCAGCAGCTGTAATAGTAAAGAGGTAGTAAATGTAGTACACGAATTGTCTGAAAATGAATCAGAGGGCTAAAACTAGGGTTGAAACAGAAAATTTTACCTCAAGAAACATTATGAAAAAAAATATTACCCCTGTAAACCGATTCACGTCCAACTAACCCGTCAGGACCTTGTCATCATCAAACAATACAACATCATAAAAAACAAAAAAAAAACAAAACGATGAAATATGATCAACTCACAATTGATGTGCTTCTTCAGCCGTCACTGTGAGCCATGATTCACTGCAACACAAGAGACTCACATCAGCACAACAGCTCCGGTCATAAAGACCTGCTCCAATCACAGCAACTTTAATCGGCTTAACCACCAGTCCATCCGTGAGAGACGGACAGACGGACAGACAGATGAAGGACGGACAGCCAGAATGAAGCTGACACTCATCTTCCGGTCACGTTTGCCCTCGCATGACAAAATTCTGCCAGCAAAACTGACTCATCTCTTTGAATTTTGCCTCTTGGACGTCCGGTGGAGGAGAACCGTCCCTATCGAATTTTGCATCAGGTTCAGGTTTGGTGAACTGTGACCTGTGAATTTGCTGGTTTGCAGTGAGCTCTGTGCGGCCGTGTTCGATACGTACGTGGGAGAAACGGCATCAACATCTGTCAGTGGGTCACGACACATATGAGTCTGTGTGATTGTGCAGGACGTCGGACGAGCTCTTGGTGTCCACTAGAAAGTGACTACACTGCATGAACCAGGAGCTCAGTTTGGTCAAGTCACCTTTACTTGTACACCATAAAGTCTGATTCAAAGCAGCTTCACACAGTATAGAAGTGGAAAATAAGAATCAATCACGTGATTCAAACATAAAATAACAATCATCACTCTGCGGTAAAGCAGCTCTACAGAAGCTCATTACTCGGATCAGTGCTGGTTTGGTTTCATACACATTATGCAGATTTCATGTAAATGAAGCTTTTGCTCCCTGAATGTTTCAGAAGTAAATGCAGTTCTAAGATCAGAACGAGATAAACACAGAACGCGATCAGTCTGTGTGATATTAATGTCTGTTATAATGTCAGCGCATCTCAGAGTGTTCATAACTACTTCTCTCTGAAGTAATGTTTATATATAAGTGTTTAGGATCTGTCTGTCTGCTGCTGTTATCTCTGTACGGGTGTTTGTAATCAGCTGTCTATCGGCTGGTTCAGAGATGTTTATGTGTTTATCGGTCTGTCTCTCTGCGGCCTGTTACCGGTGTGCGCCGCTCCGCCGCCCGTTACGGACTTCACAGACACACAAATGATCGTAAATGAGCTTTAAACTCGTTAGTTGTTCATCGCTGCGAATCCGGCACCGTTGGATTCGATTCTGTTGTGCAATTCAGAGACTAAACGGTAAATATTCCGCCGTTTATCCGCACACTCATGCTAACAGGCTAACACATTAGCGTCACGGCTAACGCCGCTCTGACGCGATTTCACGACAAATAAACTGTCATTGCTGACAAACACACACTGCTGTGACCCTCACACTGTCCTGTCACCGACCCGTGTGTCTCTCAGACACGCAATCAGGCGTGTGTTTGTGTGTGTGTCTGTCAGTAATCGGGTTTAATCTGGATCAGGCCTGTAGCTGCACCGCCATTTTCACATTTTAACCTGCAGAGCGACCGTGAAACTCTACAGTTACAATAAAAAGCGTTCAACTGGTCAATGACGTGTAACTAATCAGTCAAATACTTTAACTCACCAGACGCTGCAGCTGCTGCGGGTCTGCGGCGCGTCACTGCGGCTCAAACCGACTGAACTGAACGGAGCGGAGCGGAGCAGAGCACGCGCCTCCTACTGACACTGACGGACACACACACTCACTCACTCACTCTGTCTGAGACACACAATCACTGAGACAGACACACTCACTCACTCACTCATCAACACAAACACATCCACTTACACCCGTTCACTGTAGAGTCACGATCTTCTGCCCACTGTATTCAGTATAATCTATGTGAGCAGTTTTAATAGGATCTGAAAGTGACAAAAATGACTCTGTTACACATTGTAGCATTTCCGCAGTATTAATAATGTAGATTTATTGTGAAATTGAATGAAATGTTTATTTGATTTCTCACACAGCTCAGTTTTAGATCTCTGATCTTTAACAGAACTCCACACTGTATTCATCAACTATTTACAGACTCTCACATCACATCTCCAACGAAAGTTTCCTGACACAAAGCAGCCTTTTTTATTAAATACATTTCTAATGACCATAACGTTGTAAAATCCACCACCAAAAATATTTCTCAGTTCATCCACAGTCCTCATTGCTATATTTGCACAACAGTTGTTGCTGGAACCATCAACTCAAGAAACATGAACTGGAAACGACGATCAGAAGCAACCGAGACAAAATGTGACAGATACAAACGTTCGTGATATTGCTGTAAACGTGAAGACAATAGAGTTCAATGGAGTTTAAATCACAGTCGATGGCAAGAGCAGCGCTGCGTCACTTCATCTACTTCCTGTATATCATCTCGATTCCTTTGGCTGAGTACAAACTTGATCAATAAAACAAGCACAAAAACATGAAGAGACATTCTGAAACATCTAAGAAACAACCCTAACCCAGGCAAAGCCAACGGAAAGCAATTTGAATATGTACGTCATTTAAATACGTAAAACTCTGCTGAGGGAAAAGACGCAAGGCACCGTGTCATCAGTGAAACTCTGCAGGAAGGCACACGGCTTCAGTCGAAGCTTTAACGTGGTGTTCGACATGATTTCATCAAGTAGTGTAGAAGCATCCATCCCATAATCCCTCAGCACCGTAAAGTGCACGACGTGTCCTGCTGCAGACCAAGCGCAGACAGGAGCGTTAGGCCTCGGCTGTGATCAGCACTAAATATGGCTTTTGGTGACGCAGAAAACGGAACTAAAAACTCACGCGAGCGCCGCGCGATTACGACCACGAGTGAGACGCCTCAAATCCAAACGTACGAGTGCAGGAAATCTGAGGAGTGACGTCACCATCTGAACTGACGACACGTGGAAAAGCCCAGCAGAGACGAACACCAGTCACGTGTGTCTCACTCATTTATACCCCAAAACAAAAGTCAAAACATAGACGTGACCCTGAGAACAGAGAGAGATGCTTTTCCAGCAGCGGCTGATATCAGTCTCAGTGTGCCGCTGATTGTCTGCGTGATTCCGCTTCCTGTCGAGTCGGGGCCTTTGGCCTAAACGTCTCTCTTTGGCTGCCGTTAAGCACGAGCCGAGCGAACAGATCACACGGTGCCTCCTACATCACGGCCGCACACAGGAACCAAAAAAAAAAACAAAAAAACAAGAGGAAGAGGCGCTCAGTGTTCCAGATGAGTGACCTGAATGACAGGAGGAGACGTGCCGCTGACAGCCGGACCGCACCAACACACGGAGCTCTGAGACGACCGAACCGCACACCTGCTCACACACACACACAGACAGACAGATCTGACGCGTCACTGGATGTTATGACATAATGATGAAATATTACATAATCAAAAATATAAAAAAAAAAAAGAAACAAATACATGGAAGAATCATTCACAATAAGACCAATAACATTTGATTTCATGCTGATTTTATAGAGTCTGTTAAAATCGTTTAAATAAAACATTAAAATTCAAGAATAAAAAGCTTTTTCAAATTTTGCACACTAGATCTAGAGGACTTACTCGCTTTCATCAGGCAGCTCCTGATCGGCCTCGGCAGCAGAAGACTCGACGTCCACACTGCAGTCGCTCCCCGCACCGGACGCACAGCACGGACTGTCTGGAGTGAGAACGTCCCCGCTGAACACACACACACACACACACAGTCAGTCCGTCTGCTGTAACACTGCTGTTCTTATATGTGCACCGATGCTGTGAGTCTGTGAAATGTTCTGGATTTACTTGATTCGTCCTTCCAGCATTTGAATGTGGCGCTCTTTGTCTTCCAGTGTTTTCTTTAAGCAGTTTATCTCTCGCTGTTTTTCAAGAAGTTCCCTCTGAAGCCTGTAGTTACTCTCCTCTAGAGTCTCACAGAACGCCTGACGGACACAGACACACAGACAGACTGAACTCTCGTGTCTCTCCAGACCTGTGCTGCTTTTAAAATCCTCTCATTAACTCTTTTGCACTTACATCAACTCTGTCTTACCACTGCGATGTACATCTGACCCTAATGCCACTTTTACTTCATTTACAGTCATTGGCTGGGCTCAGAATCACGGGACCCCACGTTAAAGGACGGTGGGTAATCATTAAGGTCAGTTGAAGGGTCATGAAACCTTCAATTTTAGCACCAGTTACATCCGACATTGCTAACGTCTTCTATGATGTGCCACACAAACATCTCCTTTAAGTCCTCAGAAAATCCAGTTTACCATTTCACACGCTAACCACTCACCCGGCTCTCCTCAAGACTGTCAAACGGACCAGGAGGATCATCCAGACACAGGAACTCGCGAACCGCCACGCTGAAAAACAACGCGATCCGTCACACACATGCTTTAGTCAACCTGTGCAGATTTACGCGTTACAAATGCTAGACTGAATCTCGCTGCTCACCAGTTGGCGATGTCTTTGTGGGCCACGAGGTTCTGGAGGAAGGCCTGCAGACCCAGCTGTCTGTCTTCCAAGAACTCTGTCTCATAGTTGTCTTTGAACCAGCGCTTTGGAGGAAGAGACAGTCTGAACCCAGGAAACATCTCCTTCAGCTGAAGACAGAGACACGACGTCAGCCGAGCACTGGAGCTGTTGGTAAACGCTCCGAGACGCCAATCTTACTGACCTTGTCGTTGAGTCTTGAGAAGTCAGTATAGCGTCTGAACACGACCCAGCTCTCGTCCAGAGTCTTCCTCACCAGAACTTTATAGACCTGCAGCAGATTGACAATTACATTCATTTCTACGCGACAGAGAGACGGATTCATCAGACCAATAAACTCATGATCTCAAAACAGAGGCGAGGAACTCGAGCTCCTGACAGTCACTCAAACAAGGTTGGCGTGGGCCGTTTCCGGCACGCTTCCGCGTGAAGCTTCATAACCTGTGTGAATCTTTTGTTTTGAATCAGTGGTTCAGAGCATAATATCAGCCTGCCAAAATCGTGTGATTTCAGTAAATCAGGCTTAAAGCGGTTTCAGATCTTTTCAGAATGTCGTTCTAAATGATCTTGGATCAGTTTTCATCATTTTAATGGCACATTTGTATAATAAAAATGAAAAGCAGTAGTTAGTTTCTTCTCCATCCCTGAAGAGTCAAGCCCAAAACAAGCCTTCAAATCAATGAAAGACCACATTTAATTAGACATGTCATATTTAATTGCATGTGCAGTTTGTAAAAACAAGTTTGCTAGAGGACAAGTGGGCGGTTCTGCAGCTTGTGATTGGTCAGACACACACACACAGCATTCACAAACCAATGAGAATGAAGAGTCCTCAGCAGACGCTGTATGTCAACAGACCTGCTGCAGGTCTTCCTTACTCAAGTCTGATACTGAGAAACAGAGCGAAACGTGGGTCCTGATGCTAAACCAAATCACTTTTTTAAAAGGAACTGCGCTGATCCTGACCAGTGAGAAGCCTGATTCGGACTCATAAAGCCCTGTCTGCTGTGATTCATGTTCGATCCGAAGAACTTACTGTAAATTTTGCCCTCTCCTCCATCACCTCGTACCCCAGGACGGTGGGCGTGATGGGCCGCTCCTCCCAGCTCTGTCCCGGAGTCTCTGGCGGGCTGTCTGGATGCGGGTAGCTGGAATATTCCACCGAGCGCTCGGTCCCGTTGAGCCTGGCGCGGATGACGGGACTCGGGCACGGCGGAGTGAAGCATCTGTCCGGAGCCGCGGTCGCTGCTGCTCTCCGTCCCGAGGAGTCGCTGCCCACAGACGCGGCTCTCTGCGGCCGCCGGGCCTTACTGTCCGCCCGCGGAGCTCGGTCAATGGGCACGGGTACCGGAACAAACGGTGTGGCCATCGCTCCACACACGCTCACAGTCACGGCCTGAGGAGACACACGAGCCGCGGTCAGTTTAGTCATAGGCCACTCTTGCAAACGGGACCCCAGAAGGAGGTTCTGTGACACCGATCTATTAGAGATCCGTGAATAAACACACAAACAAACACAGTCTGAGGAGGAAAATCAGCGCGACAGAAGGTGACGTCACAGCGATTCGGACTGATATCATGATTAAAGACAAACATACAACACGCGATAACTAAACAACATCACATTTACACCATATTCAGTGGTCGAATGTAAAACAACTGCATTTCTTATATTCTGTGACAACAACAATAAGTGAATATGTCCATCTTTACTGTATTTTGCTCAATGTTATTCCTCCATCCACCGCCTGACGCTCGGCCGGAAAAACGTCATGACGCCACGGCGGAGATGACGCGTAACGTACACTTGAAACAAACAAACAAAAAAAACACATTGTTTTGATGAAGCGCGTCGAACTGAGACGATATTTTCTGTTTTCAAGGTTTGTCTTGTTTTAAACAAACAGTTATGTGTACTGAGCAAACTGTACACATGACTGTATTGACAGCGCAGAAAGGAGTCGCTAGAAATGAAAATGACGCGGTGTTTCATGGCTCCAAGGAGTTCTCCGATTGGTCAGATTCTTGTGATCTGCAGTCACGTGGGCTCGGAGCACGGAAGTATGGGTTTTCAGGAAGCCTGATTCCTTCTGTCCTGCATATTGGAAGTGTTCAGAGTCTCGTGTGATTGTGTGTGTATGCTGTGATGGATGCTCGGCTGTGTGTGATGTTCAGCGCCGCGCTTCTGATCCGCTTAGTGCTGCTGTGCCTCGGCGTTTATCAGGATCAGAATCTGCAGCTCAAGTACACTGATGTGGATTATCACGTGTTCACCGACGCCTCCAGATTCATCATACAGGTGACAGACACACGAACATCGCGCGTTGTTTTACAGGAGGGGTACCCAGACTCGGTCCTGGAGGGCCAAGCTCCAGCCCCAATTAGACACACCTGAGCCAGCTAATCAAGCTCTTACTCGGCATACTAGAAGCTTCCCGGCAGGTGTGTTGAGGCAAGTTGGAGCGAAACTCTGCAGGACACCGGCGCTCCAGGACCGAGTTTGGGCACCCCTGCTTTACAGCATGACAGAGGTGTGTTCAGTTCTTAGTTTTATGGGACCGAGTTCGGCTCCCGCTGGACAGGAGTGTTCATAATGCTTCCTCTCTCATCTCGTCTGCTCTCTATAGACACCCCCTTCTGCTACATAGGAGATCAAAATCAAACAAGTCATAATTATGACCCTGGACCACAAAACCAGTCATAAGGGTGCATAAGGTTTAATTGATTGCAGAATAAATAAGCTTGCCAATGATGTATTATTTGTCAGGAAAAGACAATATTTGGCCAAGATACAACTATTTGAAAATCTGGAATCTGAGGGTGCAAAAAAATTTAAATATTGAGAAAATCACATTTAAAGTTGTCCAAATAAAGTTCGTAGCAATGCGTATTACTAATCAAAGATTAAGTTTTGATATATTTACGGTAGGTAACGTACAAAATATCTTCATAGATATTTACTTTTACTTAATATCCTAATGGTTTTTGGAAAAATGTATCATTTTGACCCATACAGTGTATTTTTGGTTATTGTTACAAATATACCCGTGCTATTATGACTGGTTTTGTGGTCCAGGGTCACAATTTTGAGGTTAAAAACTCTTTTAGAATTATGGGATTACAAAGTTATGACATCATAAGTATGGCATAAAATGAACAGAATTATGAGAAAAGAAGCTTAATTATGACACAAAAAGTCACAATTATGAGAAAAAATAACAAAATCATGACCGTCACATAATTGTAATTTAATTTTGGTGGTAAATATGGCGTTTCCTTTTTTTGTTACTTATAATTTTGACGTTTTAATCTCATGATGTATTTTTTTCTTATGTGTTAGAAGTGGGTTTCGTAGACTCCAATCCAATAACAGCCCAATAATATTATTTGAAATAGAGGAATCTGACAGACATCACACAGTGAACATCACGTTTACGATGGTCGTTTTGCAGGGTCAGAGTCCGTATAACAGATCCACGTTCCGCTACACGCCTCTGCTGGCGCTGATCCTGACGCCCAACGTCCTCCTGAACGCTCACTTCGGGAAGCTGCTGTTCGTGGGCTGCGATCTTCTGTCCGCTCTGCTGCTCTTCAGACTGCTGGTCCTGCGCGGCGCGTCCCGGAGCTCGGCGTGCGTTTGCTGCGGCCTGTGGCTCTTCAACCCGCTGCCCGTCGGCGTGTCCACTCGTGGGAACGCGGAGTCTCTGCTGGCCGTCCTGGTTCTGTCCACGCTGCTGTGTCTGGAGCGCAGGAGACGGACGTCCGCCGCGCTTCTGTTCGGCCTGTCCGTCCACACGAAGATCTACCCGGTCACGTACGCGCTGCCCGTCGCGCTTTCTCTGGCCGGAGCGCCGTCCCGCGGGCGAGGACTGATCCGGAACCTCTTCCGGTGCTTCAACAAGGATCTGCTGCTGTTTGCGGCTGTTTCTGGATCGGTGTTCTTCAGTCTGAGTGCGACGTTCTACTGCATGTAAGTGATTCAAACACGAGGCTGCTGCCCAAACGCTTGAGATTCTCCACTGTCACGATAGTGAAGTCTCATCCACTTCATTTCTGTTCAAAAGCATCCCATGATGCAGATCTGCGATAAGGAAGCGATCGTCTTAAACCGTGTTGCTGCGTCATTCCAAGACATCCATTAGAGCAGTGTTTCCCAACCCTGTTCCTGGAGGCACACCAACAGTGCACATTTTGGTTGTCTCCCTTATCTGACCAATATATTTCTGTTCCTCAAGTCTCTACTAACGAGATGATAAGTTGATTCAGGTGTGTTTGATTAGGAAAAGTTGGAAAATGTGTAGTGTTGGTGTGCCTCCAGGAACAGGGTTGGGAAACACTGCATTAGAGTTACAGTTTGCATCGCTGCACTGTTATTCTAACATGTGTAGAACAATAATTATAATAGTAGTCTAGCAGGAGCAGATGAAAACGCGTGCATTAGTCATTCATGGAAGGCTGTCTGTTGTTTTCTTGTCTTTTGAAGTTACGGTTGGGATTTCCTCCAGGAGTCTTATCTGTACCACCTGACGCGCAGAGACATCCGTCACAACTTCTCTCCGTACTTCTACATGCTGTATGTGACGGCGGAGCATCGATGGAGCGGCGCCCTGGCGCTCGTCTGCTTCCTGCCGCAGCTGCTGCTGCTGTCGCTGTCCTCGCTGGCCTTCCGCTCGGATCTGCCCTTCTGCTGCTTCGTCCACACGGCCGTGTTCGTCAGCTTCAACAAAGTCTGCACGTCACAGGTGCGCGCGCGGCTCACGGCCGTTTGCCGGCGGTTTCTGAGGTCTCTGTTGATGGTGTGCTTCTGTTTTTCTCTGCAGTATTTTCTGTGGTATCTGTGTTTGCTGCCGCTGGTTTTGCCTCGTTTGACGTTGAGTTTGAGACGAGGCCTCGGGCTGCTGCTGCTGTGGTTTGTGGGACAGGTGAGCTGAATATGGGAACTTTTATGCATTTCTAACAGCGCGAGCCTTTGGTTTGGGCAGCGGGACGCGTCTCACGTTGGTCTGTCACATGTGTTTGCAGGCGCTGTGGTTGTCGCCGGCGTATTATCTGGAGTTCGAGGGCTGGAACAGTTTTGCTCTCATCTGGGTCGCCGGGCTGCTGTTTCTCCTGATAAACTCTCTCATACTGGGACAAATAATCTCCCATTACAGACCCGCAGAAGCCCAGCAAAAGAAAACAGACTGACGGACGTGTGTGAGGAAAGTTTATGGCAACTAAATCATACTAGTATATATTGCAAAGATGTACAAAGTGTCTTTGTAATTTATTTTTCATGCAGCTGTTGTCTCGTAGAAACGCCGATGGTCCAGGAGATGGATGAGATGATTCAGGTGTGCTGACCACTAGATGTCGCCCAACAGCAGATCTTGAGATCGACCGCACAGTTTCCCTGATCTTGAAGTGCTGGATTTTTAAATACTTTACACTTGATAGAGAGTCAGTCGCTCTCACAGATGAGCTTTTACTGGACTGTTTTAGGCGTGCGATCTTGATAACGAGCATTTGTGTCCATGCAGAGATTTTCATGGGTGTGAACAAACTTGTTTTATGAACGACATCTGCACGTCTGAGGCGTTTGCAGGTCTTACCACGTGTGAGTGACGAGACGAGCTCCGCCCACCCCGACGGCGTCAGCACCAATAAGAATGAGTGTTGACTGGCGGTAGGCGGGGCATCTGACGCGTCCTGCCGACGTGTGGAACGAGAGCAAAACCGCTCGATTCAAACTTGTTTCGCTGCTTAAGCTGAATAATTCACGTGGACGGATGAATTCATCTCAGCTCTGGTCCGGGAGACCCGACGTCACTTCAGGGGAAGGAGCCGCTGCTGAACCTGCCTCCGTTTGTCCTCTCAGATCAGGGTTAAACGAGATTAAATTGAATTACCTCCACCTGCTGTGACTAGTTTGTTCTCTCTGTGTACATTAGAACCATGATTAATGCTTTAAAAATCTTCTGTGTCACAAAATGTGCTGGTAAACATTTTTCCAAAATACTGGCCACAATTACTGAATGAACAGAACCGTTCGGCTGCCGAATTCACTCACGCTACTCGCATACGACACTGTCTTATTAAAGTGTTCAAAAGGAAAAAGGGAATCGCAGGTGGAAACGATTATTTCTGCTAGTAAAATACTACTGCATATGCATGGTCTTTTTGTCATACAAGATTTTTATTTTTATAAAAGTAATAAATATAACAGGAAGAACCACATCTGGTTGTTGCTGCTTTGCAGCTACAAACTTGTGTAAAACATTACTGTATCTTCTGTTAATATTTATTGCCCATATTGAATGCCAGTGGCAAAACGTCATGTTAAAATCCTTCCTGAAAAAGTGCAAAAGGCCATTAAACAATAAATACAAATTGTTGATACAAATGAACCTTCTAAAAACAGCTCATCGAACACCAGGAAGCCGTTACGTCTCGGCAGGTTTTCTTTCGGTTAACTAGCCCCAGTAGTGCAAGTGCAGTATTACTATTATTATTATCATTATTATTATTTATTGATACATTTACAGAGTAGTTTTATGTAAAGTCATACTTACAAGCCCTAAACGTCAGAGCCATGCTCTGTTAAACACATGAAATGTTTGGCATTCTTATCATGCTGAAGTGAATTTAACATGAAAATGTTTGAGAGCCTAAATATTTTACATGATGTATTATTTCATATGTTTATTACTGGTCTGCTTCAAAATATTGTTTTTTTGTTTTTTTTGTCGTTGATTCAACTGATATCTGAACACAAACTTCAGATGAAATCCTTCAGTTTTTATACTTTTACATAATTAATAAACATGCGTTTGAAATGCTTTAATACAACAACTCCCAAAAATAAACCAATGATTGTAATAATGTAATAGACTCTCAGCAAATCCTGAACCTTCAAATGAATCCTTCTCTTTTACCATTTCAAATGAAATAATCTAAATAATTTCAGATTGTTTTATCATTTTTCTGCTGTCCTCTTTATGTTAGTAACTTTAATTTGTCCGTGTTTCTCACAAACTGAGAAAGACATATTAGCCTCACTATACAAAAAGTGCATAGAAGAAAATATATAATGAAAACTCACCAAAGAAAATTTAAACCAGACGCCAAAAATCTGAACCCAACAGTGCTGCTACACCGAGAAAACTTCACCGCAAAAAAATTGATTTTCTTACTCCGTATATTTGTCCTATTTTCCAGTACAAAAATCTAAATATTCTTGACTCAGGATACAAGCAAAAATGAATACATCTAAGTAAGTGATAATATACAATATCTAAATGAGTGAGGTTAAGTTTAAAACAAGGACAAATATATCTGCCAATGGGCTCAGAAAAAAAAAAATCAATGGAAAAACAAGTTTTTCATTCCCCACTGAGATATTTGTTTCAATCATAAACTCACTTAAACACTTTTTCAGAAATCAAATCTCAATATATTAAGTCATTTTGCTTCTTAAGTAAATGTATCTGGATTAAAGGATGTTTAGATATTTGTACTGGGGAAAAAAAGAGAATTGTTTTGCAGTGATGAGTTTGTGTGTGCGCGAGTAACGGGATGATTGTGGGTTTGAAACGCACCACATGAATTTCCAGTTTCAAAAGGAGTAAGTGACAGATTTGAAAGTGAAGCGCTACTGCATGAAGACGTACGGGTTGATCTTGTGCGCGCCGCCGCTCACGGCACAGTTCGTCATGGCGTTCCTCTGGCCGGCGCCGTGGATGTGGCCGCCGTCGTGCCAAAGCGGACCGTCGACGGGCTCCTGTTTGATGCAGTGAAGCAGCCCGTGCCCTTTGAACTCGTAACCCGCTTTGTAGTCGTGCTGCACGAACCCTTTGTAGTCGGCAGAGTAGGCGTCCACGCAGTGCGAGTTCAGCGGGCTCAAAGCCGCCACTTCTCTGTTTAGGACGCACTTGAGCGGTCGGGCCGTCCCGCCGAAAGCGTTCGAGGGATACTGGCTGCCGTAGGTCGCTCCTTTCAGCCTCTGACAGGAGGAATACTGCTCGTCGTATCCGCCCTCTGCTTTCATCTGCGCGCCGTCGTAGGCGCTCAGGAAGCGTTCGCGATCCGTCCACGAGCGACCGTAGCCGTCGCAGCCGTTCTCCGAGTCCGAGTCCTGCTCCACCTTTATGGGCGGCTCGGCCATCACGTGCGCGTCGTATCCGTCGCCGGGCCCTTCGTAGCAGAAGTTCTCGCTCTTGATGCCGTCCGTGCCGTAGTCGCTGTGCGCGACGCTCCCGTACGGCTTCGGGACGAAGGCGTCGGCTCTGTTGGCGTAATACCCGGAGGCCGATCGGTAGGGTTTTCCGTAGTGCGCGTGTTTGCCGGGCCGAGCGCCGGGCAGCAGGTCGATCGTCGACCGGACGGAGGGGCTTCTCGAGGGCCACGCGCCGCAGTCCAGGTTTGTGAACTTCTGACCGCTCGATTTGCAGAAGTTCAAAGGCTCGTCCGGACCGTAGTGACCTTCGCTCTTGTACTTGAAGTTGTCTTTGCTCACGTGTGGCCGCTCCGCTCCGCCGCTCAGAAGCACGTGACGTCTGAGAGGATCGTCTCTGTCGCTGCCGAGACAAACACACGCAGACGGTCAGAGTGAAAATCTGCATCATTTCAGCCGCACAAGTGTCATTAATGCACGAGGACGCAAGAAAAAAGCTCCTCTTACTTGTGATCTAGTGAGGTGAGAACGCCGGGGCTCTTGTGTTTGCCCTTCATCACGCCGCTCTTCATCTTCATCTCGGCGACGGAGGGCAGGAGGAGCGGCACGGCCACGCAGAACAGCGCCAGCTGAGGAGGCAGAAGGGCTCCAGACGCCGTCTTCTTCCTCTGACCGTGAAGGAACTTCAGTCGTCCCTGAAACTGCATCGTCTGGAGGCAAAAAGAAGAGAAGTTCAGGCATTGTGAGCCATTATGTACGGGAACTTCTTCAGAGACGACAGTCAGTGCTGGGTAGATTACTTACAAATTGTACGTAATCCGTTACTGATTCCAAATTACATGAGAAAGGTTGTAGTCAGTAACGTAATCCATTTCATTAGACATTTCATGTAAAATAATCAGACTACTTCTTTTAGATGACCTTTGACCTAACTTGTTTATTGATTTAAGTAGAGTAATCTTGTACCTTATTGATATACTGTAGACATACAAAGAGAAAGAAAATACTATATTTTATTAAAGTAAAGTAAGATAAAAGCTAATAATTAATTAAATAACAAATAATGTAAAGTTGACAACAATTCAAATAAAACATTTAATAAAAAATACAAAATAACTGCATGTCATGTGACCACGGGAATAATATGTAATTATGTAATCAATAAAAAAAAAGTAGTCTGATTAGGGGCATATTAGTACTTAAGTTTTGGAATCTGCCCAGCACTGATGACGTCAGGAGCAGCTGTCTAACGTCTGGATTGAACCCTGCTCGTGTGCAGCAAACACAGTCTCTCCTGAAGGACACAAAGCCAAATCACACCCGGAGACGCAGTTCTAGTGACTCAAACTCCAGTCCGTTCTTCTTTCAGCAGCCAAAACCATGGAACCGGTCTGGATTTTTTTTCTCTGTGGAATTTATTTACGGAAAAATCCCATGGAAAACACTCACAGAAGTTGCTCTTTAGTCAAAGGGTTATGAAAAGCATTCAGACGATCACACGCAAGTCTCACAGCACACAAACTCATTCGTTTATCTGTGATGGTGGCCTGCGCACCAAAAGCCGAAGGAATCCCTCACCAGAAATCCAGATGTGCTGTCCAGTAAGCAGCGAATGCGCAGGATAAAGCAGCGGTTTAGGAAGCAGCAGAACTCTGGAGGAACGTCGCCCGTCTCCTCTGACTGAAACAAACTGCTGACCACGAAATCTTCACCTACAAAACAGACATCAGCATCACATACTTGACCTTGAGTCTGGGAGCATGCGTGGCATGCGATAGGTGGCTGTAGTCTGACCCGTGCTGCCGGGTAACTGCTGCTCGCCGCTTTGGGCCGAAGGGTTCATGGCCCAGTGCAGTTGGCGTCTGAACTCCTGCCTGTCGTCCACATGAATGTAATCGAACACGTTCTGATGCATCACATCTGTCTGAGGAGAGAACGAGAGACATCATGAAGGGTCTGTACAGGTCTTTACAAACTTGCACACACACACACACACGGCTGATACACGACATCGCAGACTGGCCAGGATCAGAAATCAAGCTGCCAAATCTGTAGTTTGCAATATTCTATTAAAAATTTAAAAAAAAAAATGACAGTTAGACTTCTGTTTCGCTTGATTGCCATTGTAAATAAGAAGATTGATAAATCATGAACAGTCTCTCACAACAAACAATTTTAAATTCTCCGCCACGGGTAGTTTTTCATGTCAGCGGGTTGAAGCGACCCCAGTAACGTCATATTTAGCCCCTGAAATGCGAATTTACCAGGCTACTTTTGAGAAGTAATTGGGTGGGTTTTGTTGTGAAAACCTGATAAACCTGCCTATTAGACACAGCCCTGGGTGAGAAGCAGCAGTCCGCCATTACTAGAGAACGGTGATGAACTACCTGTGCATTAAACAGTTTTACTGCATACCTGCCAGCCAATCAGAGTCCAGCATTCAGACAGACCATGGAATAATTTCACTATACCTTCATATAATTACTTTAAAATATATTTAACGTGAGTTTTCATGGTCAATTACAGACAGTGTCTTAATTTCCCTCTTCCTATAGGTGCATAGCATACGCTCGTCAAAATGATGATTCGTCAGCTTCAGTTAGTTCCACCCACATTTGTTTACGACGCAAAGAATGGTAAAATGCACACGTTTGAAAATAGGGTTGAAATTGAAAGTTGTATCTGAAAACAGTGAAACAAAACTCAATCAGTCTTTAAAAAGTACTGGATATCCCAAATGAAACTTAAGTCTTAAGGCGGGCGTACACGGTGCGATTTTTGAGGTCGTACGAGCTCGCATGCGATTTTTTGGGTTATCGGAGGAAATCGTCTCTTCTCGTATGGTCGGGGATCGTATGGTGTGTGAGAAATTACGAGACGAGCAGAGTGCCTTAGGAGCACTTCCCCCCTTCCCGACAAAAAACTTCGGGAGCTGTCGGATTGAAAGCGTGACGTGTGTGCTGTTGAACGAGCCGATTTGTTGAGCAAACTGGAAATTTAGCTATAGTGCTGGCCAACTAGCCCCCTCGACGTGCATAATACTACGTTAAAACATACATTACAATACTGTACAGTGCTGTAGCATTGCAGTTCCAATGTCTTTAATGC
>JAHKKF010513190.1:0-13778 GCA_019740295.1 Labeo calbasu
ATACAAGTTGTGATGTCATTTCCTTTGTCCAAAAAAAAAAAAAAAAAACAGGCAGGCAATGGAGTGGGTGCTAACCCAAACAATCTCCTGGATGTGATCACACAGTATCGTGGCCTCTCATGGTGGTGAGCATCTACCCCGATTACTTTGTAAACCATCAGTTTTTGCGCACAAATGTTGCTGGTTTAGTTTTATCCATATGATTTACAGCATAAAATTCTTATCTAAATGGTCAATGTCTCATGAAGTTGAAAACATGTATATTTCATTTTTTTGTTCTCAGCATCGGTGGAGATGAAAACCTCACAACTGTCACGACTTTACCAAGTATGTGCAAGCTCTCATGTTGCTGTCATGCTATTATTATTATGTACTGTAGATTGATTAATGAGTAATTGGAAATATAATCAACCTAGAATTATTGTAGTCATTAAGTGTTTTAAACCACATAATAGCTGATCATTACGCAAGAGTTTATACAGTAAATAGCTGCTTTTTAATCTGTACTATATACTACGTAACTTGTAGTCCAGGGATGAAGTTGAGTATTGTTCTTGACTTCCTCCCTAAAAAGCAGCAAGCCAAATATGTTTACTCTTACAAATCTCTTTATCTTTATCACTTTCAGGGATTAGATGGACATGCAAATGGGTGATTATATGTGTATAAGATAATGTTTGTTTGTCATTTAGATATATTGAAAGAGTTTAACCCTTCACTCACTGGCTATTCTGTGGGAAAAGGAGGTGAGAATTCTGCAAAGAGTTTTCTGAACCAAGCAGTACCAGGTGCTAAAGCTGAGTAAGTAGCTTGTCATCTTATAAACCAGTGACTGAATAAATGAATTATTGACTGTGAAGCTAAAAACATCTATTTGAGATATTGTTCAAATGTATATGTTTTTCAAATTTTAATGTGTTTTCAGTTGAAAAAGTTGAATAGCTATTACTCTAGTCTTCAGTGTCTGGAGTATTCTGATATGGTACTTATAATTATCAATGTTGAAAACAGCTATGTTGTGTAATATTTTTCTAGAAACCATGGTACATTTTTTAATTTAAACAAATCAGCATTTATTAGAAATAAAAATCTTTTCAACATTGTTAATGTCTTTACTGTCACTTTTGATCAACAGAATGCATCTTTGTTGAATAAAAGTATGAAAACTGTAATAAATACTGTAAAATTAGTAAACTGTTATTTTTCATTTTGCAGTGATATGGTCAAGCAAGCTCAAGCTGTCGTTAAAATATTGAAAGAAGACCCGGTTAGTCATTCTCAAAATCTCAACCATACACACATTTGCTTTTCTGTTGTGGTTGAAAATGGTGTCGTAATGATATAGTGTCATTTTCCATACTTAGATTTTTATTAAGGTATTATTTAGGGTTTTTTGTATGTTTATTAAGCTATTTTCAATCTGTAAGATATTAAGATTGCTATTGTTGTGAGGGATATTTAGTCTCCCACAACAGGCAAAATCTGACCCATACACACAGCTTGCTAAATCTGTACCTCATTTAGACTGTCTAAAAATGTATGTCTCTTTGCAGCGAATTGATTTCGAGAATGATTGGAAGATTATCACAGTCTTCATTGGAGGAAATGACATATGCGCCCACTGCTCTGATACTGTACGCTGATATTCATAGAGCCTCTTTTATTTATTATCAGAGTTTCAGTAATAAATCTGCAATTACTGTCTCTACAGCTCTGTATCACACTCTCTCTCCTATATCTCTCTTTATCTCCTCAGCTGTACTATTCTCCTGAAAACATTGTGAAGTATCTTCGTCAGGGACTGGACATATTACATAATGAGGTGAGGCAGTTTTAGCTCTGGTGCTCTGGCGTTGAAAGTTTTCAGGTATTTAAAATGTAAACCTAGAAATAAAGTGCCAAGATTTGGAAAAATGTAACAAACAAATGAAAAAAGAAAATACTATGTTGTGTAAGATTGTTGACGATTTCTATAAAAATACTTATGTCGGTACAATCTAAAGTCTCTAAAAAATAGAAATTTAATCTAAAAAATATAATTATATTATAATGACGTAATTTCATTAGTCATGTATGCAACATGTTCACCTTGTTATGCTGGAAAATATAATTTGTAATAAAATAGGTTTAAATTTTAATTTTAAACCTATGTAATGTTTGTTATGGCCTGCATTGCAGCAGAAACAACAGTCAAAAAATCTGACTGCTTTTGCTAAACCAGATTGTTGGAGTTAATAATGTCTCCTTCTCCAGGTCCCTCGTGCTCTGGTGAACCTAGTGGAGCTCCTGGATATAATTCCGCTGCGCCGCTTCCATCAGGACCCCAGTCTTGGCTGCCCTACCTGGCTGGTCAAGTGAGTTTTGCCCTGTATACTGCTCTTCTAATTTCTGCTAGATTTGTCAAGCTTTTGGTAGATGTTAGTCTTACATTATTTTATTCTTTGTGTTCAGCATGTTGTGTAACTGCGTTCTGAAGCCTGTAGATGGATCTTATGAATTTGAGAAGTTGCAGGAGTTCAACCAAGCCTATCAGGTACACAACTTACTACATAAAAATGAATGGGGCTGCCCTCAACTAAAGATGTTTCTGCTCAACTGGTAGTCATTCATTTTAAGCTTTAGTCGACTATTAGTCGCATGTTTATTAATAAACCATATAAATCATAATAATGATCCTTTAATTGCCTACATAGTCTAATAAGCGCTCAAACGCACACAAAAAAAGTTTGCCACAGCACAACGGCAGATATAATAAATAAGAATGTGTCTGGGAAAAACAGCAAGGAGACTGCATTAACGTTTTAATAATTTTTTGATAGCGCTTTCTTTGTTTTCGGCTTATAAGAAGTGGGCGACACTGACTTGTCATCTCGGTCGTAGTGATGCATCCCCCTGTATGCACATTTCATATGGATTACATAATCTGAGAATATTTGTTTTCTATTTGATTTGATTCATTTAAGAGTAGACACTTCACTCTCCATAGATATATTTTTTATGTCTGTAAGCAGTATAAACAGAATTTCGAAGTTTCTCACTCAAGTTCACAGAGGCCGAGACGGCAGAAAGCACATCCTGTTCACTTTAATTATTTTACAAAAGCTCAACGTTTCATTGTTATTGCACACAAATAAACGTAGAGTCTTTACAGATTCGAAAGATGGTTTTTATCTGTATGACCAAAAATGACAGAGTACTTTAAGTGCAAGTGACCACAACGGTGCCTCCATCTGTCATGCAATGTGCGCACTACTATTCAGCTTCCACACTCCACACAGACTTCAATAGTGCATTTTTTTTAGATTAGCATTCAATTGAACAGCCACATAAAGTTGCTACTACATACGTCTTTCAGATATAAAGCGATATTTGAGGTCGATGAATGATACATAAGCGTTCCTGCCCGAATCGATGTACTATATTACCACATAGACCAGCTTTTAACAATCGGTCCGTCACGGACTGCGTGACTTCGCCACTTCCTGTGGAATCTTTTCTTTCTGCGACTAAGCGACTAATAAAATTTTGGTCGACCAAGCCTCTTCTCATCGACTAACAGTCAACTATTAGAGGGCAGCCCTAAAAATTAATTTATTTTGTGTTTGTGTATTAATATTTATTATGAATAAAAGTGATTAATATTAATATGCTTCTAAAATGTAACTGTAATAAGTGCTCAGTGTATGCTGTTGTGTTTTCTTCTCAGCGTGGTATGAGGGAGCTGGTGGACTCTGGGCGATATGACACACATGATAACTTCACCGTGGTCCTACAGCCATTCTTCAGAAATGTGTTTCTCCCTGTGTTGGAGGTGCGCAGTTAATCTTACATCATTTACTACACAAGCTGTCCTTTCTGAAACTATTTGTTCTCATTATCTTTGTCATTTTTTCCATGCTCTTTTAGGATGGGACACCTGACAAATCCTATTTCACTCCAGACTGTTTTCATCTCAGTCAGAAAGCGCACACGCTCATGGCTCGTGCTCTCTGGAACAACTTGGTGAGCATATGAGATAAAAAGATTATTGTTAACGTAGCGTATAAGCCTGGTAATGTTTTATCAGTATATTCTATGTAATTCAATTTGGAAGTGTTTTAAAGGGCATCATTTTTAATATATTATTTTATTTACTCTGAATGACTAAATGCTTCTTCAGCAATAACCTCTTTGTAGAGTTCATTTAAAATAATAATACAACTCAACAGGAAAAAAACACATTTCTATAGATTTTCTTACTATATTTTTATATCACAGCATCTTAACTCTCAAAATGGATTTCATGTTTCATTAATTCGATCTCTCTCTCTCTCTCTCCCACACAGCTGGAGCCTTTAGGTAATAAGACAGATAGTCATGATTTTGCTGCAGGTATCCCGCTTAAATGCCCAGACAAGGTGAGTTTAAACTCTGTAATCCTTCTTTAAACATTATAAATCTGTCACATGGTAGCCTAATACTTTTTCATGTTGTTCTTTAGTCCACACCCTATTTGAGGACCTATATCAACAGCGATTACATATACAACCCACCTCCATCTCCTCCTCCACCAGCAAATGTAAGTCACAAAGATATATTACATACAGTATTAATAATATACAATACAAAGTATACCCTAAAGTGATCAAAATTTATTATAAAATGATTTCTCCCTTTCACTTTAGAATTGGGGAAGTGATTTCTTGTGTAAGGAAACAGCGCCCTCTGATGCTGTGCCAACATCTGGTAAGAAAGAGAGTGGAGAAAAATTAATTTGCTGAATTTTTCCCACCAGATAACTGTCCAGATCTCGAACTAACTATTTCTCCTTTTCTTATAGTTTTTATAGAGCAAATCTTTGTTTTATCTTCTTTAAAGTATTGCAGCATTATATTTATTAAAATGTATTAAAATATTTACTTTTTCTTTAATACATTTTATTTTGGTACTTCATTAAAATATAGCAAAATGTAAAAATGTTGCATGAATTTTAAGAAATAAAAAGCTGTAATACTTTAAAAAATATTAAGACGTTTCCTTCTTTCCTTCTTCTTTACTGTTTATGAAAAACAGCAAAAATGTTCATAGGTTTATAGATAGAGACAAAAACATAAGACAGGATTTCAGATATCTTGCCATTATCTTTTTAGGTCCAAATAGCGCTTTGTTGTTGTGTTTCAGCATTCAGGTAGTCACAGTTGAGATAACGTGTAGATAAAGAACTGTTATGTATTAATATAACTCCATTAATATCTTATTAATATATTGCATGTAATTAGTTTTGCGGGTGTTTCGCAAGCATATTATGAATTATTAATGTATTATATATTTTTTTTATATATATATTTATTATATATTTTATTTGTGTAAATGACTGAATGTTTTAAAAAATATATTAATGAGGATTAAAAAACGAAAGCTTAACGGATAAAAATACAAGAAAGAGGAGAAATAGTAAATGTGTACATAGGTTTATAGACAGTCTTTAAAGGAGAAGTCCACTTCCAACACAAAAATTCACATATAATATACTCACCCCCTTGTCATCCAAGATGTTCATGTCTTTCTTTCTTCAGTTGTAAAGAAATTATGTTTTTTGAGAAAAACATTTCAGGAGTTTTCTTCATATAATGGACTGATATGGTCCCCCGATTTTGAACTTCCAAAATGCAGTTTAATTGCGGCTTCAAGCGATCCCAGATGCAGTTGTAAATGATCCCAGCCGAGGAAGAAGGGTCTTATCTAGCGAAACAGTTATTTTCATTAAAAAAATACAATTTAAATACTTTTTAATCTCTTGCCTTGCTTTCCCTGAACTCTGTGTATTCTGGCTCAAGACAGTTAGGGTATGTCGAAAAACTCCAGTCGTTTTTCTCCCTCAACTTGAGATGATTTCAAAGTGAACATGCAAAGATCAAACACCCTTAACAAAAAAGGTAAAACAGCGATATAGGGCGATTTTAAAGTTGAGGGAGAACATGAGATGGCAGTTTTTCGACAAGTCCAAGGCAGAATAAGACAAGACGAGCATCTGACATTAAACAGTATATCATTTGTATTATTTTTATGAAAATAACCGATCGTTACGCTAGATAAGACCCTTTTTTCTCGGCTGGGATCGTTTACAAAAGCATTTGGGATCGTTTAAAGCCACATTTTGGAAGTTCAAAATCGGGGCACCATAGCAGTCCATTATATGGAGAAAAATGATGAAATGTTTCCCTCAAAAAACATAATTTCTTTACGGCTGAAGAAAGAAAGACATGAACATCTTGGATGACAAGGGGGTGAGTACATTATATGTGAATCTTTGTTTTGGAAGTGGACTTCTCCTTTAATATCCTGCCATGGTGTATTATCCTTTTAGGTTCAAGTAGAGCTGCTCTGTTGCTTTCTTGTTGTATTTAGGCATCCAGGTAATCACATAATCACATTTTTTTCTCAGTTCACAAGCTGCGTCCAGGTGACATTAACGTGGTGGCGTCTCTGGGAGATTCAATCACAGTAAGTGTGTGTTTGTGTGTGTGTATTTATGTATGTTGCAATGTTTTGTCATGTTGTAATCACCATTCTCTCTCTCTCAATCTGTCAGGCCGGCTTTGGTGCAAAAGCTGAAAACATTCTGCAGCTGCCGATTGAGGAGCGAGGGGTTTCCTGGAGGTGAGTTTGTGTCAGTCTACTGTATGTCTATGGTATTGTTTTGTTCTGCTTGTTTTCTAAGTGGCTGTGTTCAATTTGATTGACAGCATTGGTGGGGATGAGAGTTTGGATACTGTCACCACCTTGCCAAGTGAGCATTACCTTATGTAACACTTTATGTAATTTTATTGGTTGTTATTAACAGTATGGTTTTATCGATTAGGAGTGAGACTCCTTTGGTTCCAATCTTTATTATCAGATATGGTTGGTGTTTAATAACATGATAATCATGAGCGCCTTGTGTCTTTTTTTGTTATCAGACATTATTAGGCAGTTCAATCCTAATGTTTTCGGCTTCTCAAAGGGGAAAGATCCAAGGCCAAATGGCTTTAATATGGCAGTGAGCGGTGCCAAAGCAAGGTGAAGATCACACATAAACGTATACATACTAACACAATTTAAAGTATCCTTTTAGCTAATGATTTCTTTCCTTCTATAAAGTAATATACCAGCACAAGTGATGGATCTTATCACAGCTTTAAAGGATAGCAAGGTCAGTATGCTTATTTACTCTATTAAGGTCACTAAAAAAAAATCATTTTTTCAATCAAGTTTTACAGGAAATTACACAGAAATAGCAAGTAACACATTAAATTAAACATGAAATTTCCACTTGAGAAAAACTGAGATGGCATTTTCTTGAAAAACATACTCCAAAACAATGTTTTTACAGTGTTTCTCTGAATTAGTTTGTGGAGAAATAAATAAAAAATACATACAAACAACAACTTTTGCCATCTATATGCATGTATGCATGCAGGTGCCAACTCCTTGTTGCACAAATCAAATTTCACCAATTGTTACAGAGCAAAAAAGGACTCTAATTTAATCAAATAACTATTTTTTAAACACCACTCTCTTTTTTCAGGAAGTGAACTTTGAGAAAGATTGGAAGCTGGTGACACTATTTATTGGGGGAAATGACCTTTGCCAATACTGTCATGACCGGGTGAGTGGAGGATTCTTAACAAAGGCTCTTAGTTCCCCATCATAAATCGGTTCTTCTTGCGTCAGAGAACCTCAGCAGTGACCTTTAAGCAGCAAAAATACATTCTGATACTATAACAAACAGAGATGTGCCACTGCGTCATTGTAAATGCTGTTTTTCATATTTTAGACCAGCAAATAACTATAAATAATACAATTTTGCTGGAAAAAAATGTCTGTGTTGTGCTTTTCTCTACCCAGGCTTCTCTGTCTCCTTCAAAGTACATCAGTCACATCAGGGACAGTTTGGACATGCTGTACAATGAGGTGAGAAAGATGCATTTACTGAACCCGATCGCATTCATGAATCTTTTGAAAACATGTCTGCCCACCTTTCACCCACTAAATCAAAAGAAACAGTAAGAAATTATTAAATTCTTATTAGTTAGATTATCATTATGCCTAAAGTTAGAGGAATAGTTCACCCAAAAATTTAAATTACCCCATGATTTACTCACCCTCAAACCATCCTAGGTGTATATGATTTTCTTCTTTCATATGAATACAATCAGAGTCCTGGCTCTTCCAAGCTTTATAATGGCAGTGAATGGGTGTTGAAATTTTGAAGTTCAATAAAGTGTATCCATCCATCATAAGAAGTACTCCAAATGGCTCCGGGGTGGTTATAAAGGCTTTCTGAAGTAAATCGATGTGCCTGTGTAAGAAAAATATCCATATTTGAAACTTATAAACTGTAATCTTTAGATACCACTAACTGTCAAAGTTGGTGTTCAGCTGTAGCTGTGGTGAAAATATGCTAGTCTCATGAGAGCCAAGTTTTGTTTACAAAAGCAAAGGAAGCAAAGTTTCTTTTAGTAACGGAAAACCAGCCTCCTCTTGGCTTACAATGAAATCCTCCAACACTTTTCTTTACAAGTCCTCGTTTTGTACTAATTCATGAGGTGTTTGTTTTGCTGTTTTCCGTGCTTCCGCATTCGCCCACATCCTACGTCATCTGCTGAAACACCACTCTCTTGTGACCGCGTATACGACAGTTTGCAGAAGCTAGAGATTATGGTGTGTAAAGTTTTAAATGTGGGGGTTTTTTTACACAAATCCATCGATTTGGCTCAGAAGTCCTTTATTAACCCTTTAACTGTCACTGTCCCCTCAGTGGGATAATAAGTTTATTTCATCATATTACAAATAAATCCTAATGTAATCATGACAAACTATACATCATTGGAAAGGTCTAAGACTCCTAAAAACATATTTTACCGTATTTTTGTGTTACAAATTACAAGAAAAAGTAATAGAATAATATCTGTCAAGAGTGCAACTTAAAAAAAACTACATCATAACATGAGTTCTGACCTTTGTCACAAAAGGCTTTCTTCGTTGCCGTTTTCCCTATCACTTTTTAGAATCATATGAAATTATATATCACTTAAATATTAAAATCTCAAAATTCATCCTTTGAAAGGCATTTTAAAATCAGACATTGCATTACCATGGAAAATGTACATTAAAATCATATTACAAAATGTTTTAATTCACGAATTATRAAAATTTAAGTCTGGATAGTGCATTTTTMTGTCTGTGTTCAAAAATGGGAGTGACAGTTTAAGGGAGCCATGTGGAGTACTTTTTATGATGGATGGATGCACTTTATTGGACTTCAAAATCTCAACACCCATTCACTGCCATTATAAAGCTTGGAAGAGCCAGATCATTTTTTAATATAACTCTGATTGTATTTATCTGACAGAAGAGAATCAAATACACATAGGATGGCTTGAGGGTGAGTAAATCATGGGGTAATTTTAATGAAATTTCCATGACAATTACACACATTTCACATATAATTAACACAGGTAAAAAATCTGTGAGGGGTAGTGTTAGGGGAGAGAAAATACAGTTTGGACAGTATACAAATCATTACACCTATTGAATGTCCCTATAAAACATGGAAACCCAATGTGTGTGTGTGTGTTTGTGTGTGTGTGCAGGTTCCCAGAGTGCTGGTGAATTTAGTAGGAATCTTAGAGATCGAGGATCTTCGTATAATCAAGAGGGACACACTGGGCTGCAACCTCCTGCAAGAGTAAATAAATAAACAATTTGATCTAAAAATCATTTTTTATGTTCTCAGGTCCACCAGTAGCATTTTCATGACTGTGTGTGTTACAGAACCATGTGTCCATGTGTTCTGGAACCTCGTACCAACTCACCAGAAATGAATGAAATGAAGAAGGTCAACAGAGATCTGCAGGTCTGTAGCCAATCAAGTTTTCAGTTCTTTGATAACTGATTTGCTGAGTGGGCTTTAGATTATCTTGACCTTCAGTAATAGAAGTGTTGTTTTTTATGTAACAGACGGAGACTGAAAAGCTGGTGTATGGTGGACGTTATGACGGAAAAGAGGACTTTGCAGTGGTGCTACAGCCCTTCTTCAAGAACTCTGTTGTTCCAATGATCGAGGTTAGCGCGCTTAAAATATCTCTCTCTCTCTGTGGAGCTGTCATCTCATGAGATCACACATAAACAACACATTTAGGCATAAAATATTTATGTCAGTATGTTAGATTGCTATTAGAAATGGCATTTGAACTTACACTACAACAGCTTAAACCTAAAGGTTTAGTATAAGGGCTAATGTTAACAACTTAAATATTTCTCTCTGGTTTAGGATGGCACACCAGACTTGACGTTCTTCTCTGCGGATTGTTTTCATTTCTCTGAGCGTGGACATGCAGAGATGGCGATTGCGGTCTGGAACAACATGGTAAATATACATACATACAGACGATCTCTCAGCAGCTTTACTGAATTTAACAGCAAATGCTCTGTGCTTTGGTTTTAGCTGGAGCCTGTGGACGATAAACAAAACTACAATAATTTCACATATGACCGCAGTAAGATCCAGTGTCCCACAAAGGTGAGTAAATATCCAGTGGAGATATCTGTCAGAAGATACGATAGCATGGTCTTTCAATTAATGCTTTCTTTTTATATCTTCTCCAGGAGCATCCCTTCATCTTTACACGAATAAACAGTGGCACAGGTGTCTCTACAACTGTCGCACCCAACACAGTTGAACCAGGCAACCCTCTCCCCGCAGACTGCCCCAACGATACTGTACCGGCCTGGGCAGCTGCTATTCTGGCTGTAGGAGGCTTGGTTATTGGTTTAGGCATATCCTGGGGGATCTTCTACTACAGAGAACGAAAGAACAAAAAGAAAAGATCCGGAAGCACAGAAGTGAAAGGAACTAATTTCTAATAAGATTTTTAAAAAACACATATATGCTAATTATGTAATACAAAAAGGCTAAACTCACCTCTACGCTTTCATTTTTTGCATTTTTTTAAATTAAAAGCAAATATATTTTAGAAATGTATTTTATTTGTGAATAGTTGTGTTTCCAGTTTAGAACATTTTTGAACTCAAACCCGCACTCAGAAATTCAAATATAATATTTGTTTGTTTTTTGAAACAAGATTAAGTGTTTAGATGTTAAAAAATGAATGTATCGCTGTAAATTACTTACATTTTAAAAAATTGTAATATTTGTATAGACAATTGTACTTAATTTTTTTTATTGAAATAAAGTCATTAAATAAAAATATTATTTTGTTTAATTGTTCTTTAATTACAAGTGTGATTTGTTTAACAGTATTTTTTTTTTTTGGTATATATATATATATATTTTTTAAAAAGATTTATGGATTATTATTTTCCAGTATTTGTTACAGAATAAGATAACTGCAACTTATATACACTACCAGTCAAAAGCTTTTGAACAGTAAGATTTTATTGTGAAATAATTTTACTATTTAAAATAACTGCTTTCTATTTGAATATATTTTTAAAAAATGTAATTTATTCCTGTGATCAAAGCTAAATTTTCAGCATTATTACTCCACTCTTCAGTGTCACATGATCCTTCAGAAATCATTCTTTTTTTTTTTTTTTCATTATTATTATCAATATTTAAAACAATAAAGTACTTTTTAGGATTCTTTAATGAATAGAATGATCCAAAGATCAGCATTTATCTGAAACAGAAGGCTTTTGTAACAATATACCATTTAAAATCTTAGAGTCAGTATAATTTTATTATTGAAATTAATACTTTTATTTAGCAAGGATGCTTTAAACTTTGATCAAAAGTGATAATAAATATGTTTTTTGAGCAGCAAATCATAATATTTCTGAAGGATCACGTGACTGAACTAATGATGCTAAAAATTCAGCTTTGAAATCACAGGAATAAATTACATTTTAAAATATATTCAAATAGAAAACCTTAAATATTTCAAAATTGTACTGTTTTTGCCATACTTTTGGATCAAACAAATGCATGCTTGGTGAGCAGAAGAGACATCTTTAAAAAAACATTATCTTACTGTTCAAAAACTTTTGACTGGTAGTCTATATAAAAATGTGTTATATTAAGAAACATTTTGTCATATTGTTACACTGGCATGGGAAACCACTGACTTGTAAGAATGCCAATAAACAAAATGAATTATGTTCGATGTAATTAATTTTACTTACAGAACACACTGTAATCCGAATCAAGCTTAATAAATGATTACTGATTACTTATAAAATATAAGTAAATAAATAAATAAATAAATGCCAAGAGTAAACCTACTCTGACAAAAAGTCCTCCAGGAAGAGAAACCAAATACACAAATCGCCAAATGTTAAACAATAGAAGACAGCATTAACAATTAAGCTGCTTTCAACAGGTCAAAAGTTTGCCTTCAAAGCGATTAAATATTCATGAAAGGTCATTAATATTGACGTAACCGCTTGTAACCAAGTGAATGACGTCATTGTGACCGCCACCTAGCGGCCGTTGCTGGAAGCGCTGCATGCAGAACTCGGCACTGAAGATGGCGGAGGGGGAATTAAACGTTGACAGTCTCATTTCTCGGCTTCTTGAAGGTAAGCTGTGAGGGCGTGAAGGCATTTTAACGTTTATATAAATGTACCCGGTAATTAGCTACTTGTCGTGATCTGTTTTTCCGCTGGTGAAGGGGGAATTGTGCGCGTAAAGAGAGAGCTAAGCTTCGGGTCTCTGCGCCCTGTTTACAAACACGGCAGTGGCCCCGGGGTTTGGACAGCCTTCATACCAACGATGGGAGTTTTAGATTAGAGCTAACCTTGCCTTTATCTAGCGAAGCAGGAACGAGCCGTAAGGGCCTGTGCAGTTTTATACAGCAGTTGATAAAGAAACCGAGCAAATGAGAAAGAGGGCAGGACGATGCAGTGTCCGCTGCGTCGTTGACTTCAGGCGAATGTAACCGACGTAATTCTGATTCTCCATTCGACTGTCCTCATACTGATTTCACTATACGAGGTTACCGTGTGCTTCTTCTAACCGTGCTCTTGATTAGTGTTTTCTAAATCCTCCTATTATCGTTACGCTGAGTTAGTAGTAGTATTGTACCGAATCTTACACATAATGGTAATATACACTGTATGTAGCGTTACGCTAACTTAGTCTCTTAGTAACATCAAACTGTTTTTCCTTTTATTACCGTTTAGTTGTATTCAATTCTCATATTTCTGCTATTTATGCTACACCGAGTACTGAACCAATAAATATTCTCTTCATAGCATTTGACTGCATTCTCTTAATAATATTGCACTACGTTCCCTTTATGACTTTACTTTGTTTTCTTTTTAGTAACGTTACAGTGTTACATGAAATGTATAGTGCTCACTATCATTATAAAAAGTAATCAGTGTAACCTTGCTAAGAATACAAAAGCAATGTCATAAAGGAAATATAGCGTAAAATTACTAAAAGAATACAGTGTAACATTATGAAAAGAATATATAGCGAAAGAATATATAGTTCAGTAGAGTCAGTGTAATGTTGCACTGAAACACAATGCTCTTTTAGCAAGGTTATGTTACATTCCCTTTGTGACATTGCTTTGTATTCTTTTTAGTAATGTCACACTTAATTTGCTTTATATTAATAATTCATACTAAATATTCTCTCCATAATGTTACACTATATGTGACCCTGGACCACAAAACCAGTCATAAGGGTCAATTTTTGGTGAATTTTGAAAATCTGGAATCTGAGGGTGCAAAAAAAATCTAAATATTGAGAAAATCGCTTTAAAGTTGTCCAAATAAAGTTCTTAGCA
>JAHKKF010513192.1:6523-21832 GCA_019740295.1 Labeo calbasu
CTCAAAAAACATAATTTCTTCACGACTGAAGACAGAAAGACATGAACATCTTGGATGACAAGGGGGTGAGTAAATTATTTGTGAATTGTTGTTCTGGACGTGGAGTTCTCCTTTAAGAGGAGACTTTTTGAAATTCATTACTTATTACATCAGTGTATCTTTTAATGTTAACAAGGGAAAAAACCTCACTGGCTCTCAAATATAACAGAACAGCAACAGTACAGTGATCTGACCCCATGTGTTTCAGACTACCTCAGAATGTGGATTGAGTAATTAAACACCATTCATCTAGTAGTGCTGTTAGAACATAATCTTCCAGGGCAGGTATGAATGCAGCTTTCCAAACTGGGTCTCTCACAAACACAAATCCTTAGATGTGTGTGATGTAATGTGGTCCAGCATGTACTTTATGATGATTACACAAGACACATACGTTAGTAGACACAAACTGTAGTACTTTTTATGTATGTACCAGTCAAAGTATCAAAATTCTGATATGATATTTCCATGGTGCAGTCAATAACTGACCGTTATTAAAATTATACTTTACACTTAAGTTTGCAGTCAAATTCTCATATTAATCTATTCTCTAATAACTATGAATTTAATAACTAAACTAATTTGGGGATTTAAAATATGGTCATGCAGAATAAGGCTGCATGATCGGACAGATCGGACAGATAATCTAAAAATAAAAAAAGAAAACATTAGCAAGACAATTAAATATTCGGTAATGTCAGCCAATAAACATAGTACCAATATCCTTATTATTAAATTACAGAGCTGGGTAGATTACTTACAAATCTGTTACTGATTCCAAATTACATCACAAAAATTGTAGTTAGTAACATAATCCATTACATTACACATTTTAGGTAATATAATCAGACTACTTTTGGATTACTTTTCAGATTACATCTGACCTAACCTGTTTATTACATTGATTTAATACATTGATTTGTGCATTTTAATGTGTTTGAAAGACAAAAACCTTCCAAAGACATAGAAATACATAGTTAAATAACCTACAGAGTGATAATTCAAATAAAAAATGAATGTGTTCATCATTAGTTGATGCAGTGCTGTAAAACTTCTTAAATCTGAAATGATTTTTGTAAATCAGTGCTCAAATGCTGTGTCGCCACCCGACTAGTGATTGTTTTTTGTGTGAATGTCAAAACTTAAAGACTTGTTGAATGTATATAAGATGTATAGGCTAGAAAGGAAAATGTAAAAGATAAAAAAGAGGAATTATTTATTGCTATTGTGTAAATAATATGTAACCATGTAATCCATAAAATGTAACTGTAGACTGATTACTTCATTTTTGGATAATCCAGATTATATGTGATCCATTACTACCCAGCTCTGTTAAGGTGTCATTATAAAAGTATGTTTGGTAATATTTACCAGTGTCTTTAAATTAGCTGCTAAGCTAAAGGTCAGGTGACACTACCACAAAAGAGGACCCATTTCTTCTGTTTTTGACTTTCAGTCTGTGCAAATCTGTACAAAAACAAAAACATCTATGAAATCATAAAAGAAAGCAGGTAAAAGATTCAGATGAAGGACAAACACTACCTGTAAAACAAAACCACAGTTCACACACCTGAGCAAACACAAATCAAAACTATTTTCTTTCTGATCTTTCAGGGTCAGACAGTATAATCAACAATACATCTTTGTTTCAGAGGAAGCTCAGTAAAGAAAGTAAGCGCTGGAGTAAATATAGAATGTTTCTTCTCAGCCTATAAGAGCATGTGAATCGACAACATACCAGCTACACGTACGTCGCACAAGTAAACCAAAAATATATGAACCTTTAAGATTTTTGGGATGTTTTACATTACATTGTGTATTTAGACAAATGTAAATACACAATATAAAACATCATTACGCAAGAATTTGTATAAAGGTGCAATCTCAGTGTCTACTAATAAGAAAGCATTTAAAACACCTAAAATATGTACCATGTTTGACATTCTTTATTAATATGTTTTCATCATCATTTGTATACCCTTCTCTTTTATTTCCCCCTTCATCTCTTAGGTTAATTCCTATCTTATGGTTACTCTCACCTTTTATTAAATTCAAATGTAATGTTTCCCATTGTTCTTTGGCTTGATAGCTGAATGAAGCAATAACTGTTGTTATTTCTGCTTGTGTTGACATGACATTAAACGAAAAAACCGAATGCCCTGAATGAGTGGAAAAACAACAACATGATGTAAAAGGCATTTGTTTGTGTATAGGAATGTAGCTGCATTAAAGCGACCAGTCACAATACTACAAGCCTCGTCATGTAATCTCGTGATTTATCACAAAACCATTCGAATGTGATGTGTTGTTGTGCGCAAAATCATTGCTGTAAAGTTTTAAACGTAATGCATTAAGTGTCATTTGTATCACAAGACAGCTGTAACAATGTAGTGCTTGTGTACTGTTGTGAAACAAGAGAAAACGCCTCTGATCAAACGAACTGTTGCATCCATAAAGGTTCAATCACATTAAACGTACTTAACTAAAAATAATGGATAGAAGATATCATCTATCCAGAGCTGGTGTTCTGTACCGTCTGTTAAGAATAGCCTATGATATTTGTAACGTACAGAAATAGTCCGATCTGTTATTACAACTCACGTAAACATGTAAAACAGGTTTCCTGTCAGTCCACATAACTTGATGACAGATGCATCGAAATGCAGACTTTGATGTTACTCGTGCGTATCGGAATTATTAAGAATCTGTCTGGGCTGTCTTAAAACCATTACAATTGATAAATGAGTCGACAGGGAGTTTTTAAATGTCATATTATGAAAGCAAAAACGTCTATCACCACAAAACACGTGTGGAACAGATGTGAAATGGAAACTGGCTGAAGGTAAACTGCTGCTCAAGCTCCCTCATGAAAGGAAATCTCGTCAACAGTTTCAGATGACTGAACATTTGATCTAGATGTTGTTATAAATTAACAGGAGCTTTGAAGTATGGTAAATAAATACTGGCTCGCGCTATCCAAACCTCGCGCGGTGCTCCGATTGCATGCGAGAGCCACTCCATCTCCCCGTCCGATAAACGCACACTCTCGCTAACTGTTGTGGATGTGACCGATGTTACGGCACGTAAATCACTAAACACTCATGCCAGCGCAGCTTCCTATGACCTGCGCCATATTTGAACACCCCTAGGTAGTATTCTGAAAAAAAGGAAACACGAGCGAAAAAAAACTTGAGAAATGTAGCCGAGAGGAAACTACGAAGTGTTACAGTCCCGCGACTTACCTTGTGCCTCCTGGGTCACCGTGAACACGAGTAAAGCAAGCAGTAAGGAGCGACTAAGTAATGTTCCCACGTCCATCGTGGTAGAAATCATTCTTTAGGACTGGTCAGTTTTTTCTCACACACTCAAGTAGTCTGGTGTTCGCTTCGAGAAAGAGAGCGTTCTGATTGGTCAGCGCGGAGAACTATGCCCCGCCCACATTGTTCATGCGTTCCCTTCCTCAGTTTAGCCGGTGAGTTCAGCTGCGCCTCAAAACTACTGCGAATCTGTCCTGTGAATGTTTGGAAATTGAGCTAATCATGCCAGATGCAGTTCTCATAATCAGGGTCTTGAAATATTAACGTATTTTATTCAAGCTAATCGTAATGAGATGCTTATGGCAGTCATTTTACAGACAGCTGAAAAACAACAACAACAAAAACAGCCTAAGATGGTTTTCTGGTTTCCAATGGTCTCCCAATGTATCAAGAAACATTTTAATATAATAAATAATAAACGCAGCAATAATAATAATAATAATAAATTAGTGCTTTCAAACGATTAATCGCGATTAATTGCATCCAAAAAAAATTTTTGGTTACAAAATGTTTTTACTGTGTATATCTAATATGTATATATAGACACACACACATACAGTATATATTTTGTGTGTTTTTATATATACATAATAAATACACAGTACACACACGTACATTATGTAAACAAAAACTTTATTTTGGATTAACTGTTTGACAGCACAATAAATTTATAATAATATATATTTACTTTATATTATAACATGCAATTATATTTCCTGTATTAAAAGAGAACTCCACTTCAAGAACAACAGTTTACAGATAATTTACTCACCCCCTTGTCATCCATGATCTTCATGTCTTTCTTCAGTCTTAAAAAAATTATGGTTTTTGAGGAAAACATTTCAGCATTTTTCCCCATATAATGCTATGGTGCCCCGATTTTGAACTTCCAAAATGCAGTTTAAATGCGGCTTCAAACGATCCCAAATCCCAAGGGTCTTATCTAGCGTACCGATCGGTTATTTTAATAAAAAATATACAATTTATATAATTTTTAATGCGAAACGCTGGTCTTTTTAAACTACCCTTTGGAAGTTAAAAATCTGGGCATCATATCAGTCCATTCTATGGGGAAAAATGCTGAAATGTTTTCCTCAAAAAACATATCGTGGATGACACGGGGGGTGAGTAAATTATTTTATTTTTTGTTATTATTGTTTGTAAAAAAAAAATTTTTGTGATACTGTACATGTGCTGATTTAGATTCAACTTTTGTGCTGCCCTGGCAGGCATATTATTGAAAACAAAAGGGTTTGAATAATTACTGAAAAAATAATGAGTCTGTATATGGCCAGAAATAAAAGAACTATGTCCTCAGAATGAAATGAGCCAGGCCAGACACACAGCCTGAAGGCAGAGATTGATGAGAAGCTATTATCTGCAGTTAGTGCACTGCAGCAAACTTCTCTTTCCTGTTGGTCAGGGTAGGATTGAACCATCTGAATCAAGCTGACGGGGCATTTCTATTTGTTCAGAACTGCTCGGAATACAACTAGTCTGTGCTGCAGATGTACAAAACACAGGTATTGACATGTGATGCAAAAGAATGAGGCCAGCCATGACTGATTATTAAGACTAGGTTAAAACTTTTTTATATGATCAGCGAGGTTCAGCTCTGCAAAAGGTAACACATAAATATTATTTGTGCCAATCTTTGCTCTAAATCATATTAATGTCACATTATACATTTAAGCCCCGTTCACACTACAAGCGACACACAGCGACAAAGCGACGCGATCCCATTCATTTCAATGGAGAGCTGGCGATTTCCGGCGACAAGCGCGACATCGAGCTACAGCGACCGTTGGCGACCGGATGGGGCGTGTCCAGCGACGCAACAAAGTTCAGAATCCCTCAACTTTATGCAAATGAAGAGCGACTTTCGGGAGCGACAGCCAATAGGAAAGAAGACGGTAGAGCTCATGTGATCGTTCTCCTCTCTCAGCCATAGATAAACATACTCAGTGAAAAAAGTAGGCTCTGCTTCTCATTCGTTTTTGTTTGTANGTACAGATTTAATTTATATTTATATTATATTTAGTTTTTTGCCTCCAAAATGTTTGAATTTAGCGGCAAGAAACCTGATTCGCTGTCAAGGCAACCAGTAGTGAGAACGCCCACTAGCAACAGAAGTCGCTGCTAGTGTGAACGGGGCTTTAGTCAGAGGAACAGCTACTACAAGGCCAGTCCGACTCGCGAATAAATCATTCAAACTTTGCGAGCCGGTTCACTGAAAAGAATCACTCAAAAGAGTGATTCAGTCATGCAACGTACGTCACTATTTTGACTTCGGAATCACGTGAAACGTATCTTCTGTCTCAGTTGCACTGGTCGACCGTTGAAATTAAATTTTAACCCAACTGGTTGCGTTACAAATAACGCAATAAACGCTAAGAATAACCCAACAAAGCCATTCAATAGGCTATGTTCAAGCCTGCTGGGTACAGTAAACAACCCAACGTTTTTTACAGTGTAGAATCAAATATAACTTAACTTTTCCTGCTATTTAAATTTTACATACATGAAAAAACTCTGTTAATTCAAAGTTGATCTAAATATATGGAAACTATCTAAAGTTCTGTAAATCTTAAGTAAAAACTGTCTCTCTATATTCGTGCTGTGTCCTCTTAAGTTGTAGGTAGCCAACACATTTGTATACTTTTTTTTATAACTGTACTGCCTTAATGGTTTGATGTTTTGTACTATTTAATAAAAAAAGAGAGAAAATCTGAATCAAAAGATTTGCAAACCCTCCGAATAAGCCTCGATCTGAATCAAATGATTCATGATACTGCTCTGAAGTCTCGAATTGAATCAAATGATTCACAAACCCGCTCCAAAGTCCCGATCCGACTCAAATGATTCACGAACCCGCTCTGAAATCCCGATCCGAATGGTTCACGATTCGCGCTCCGAAGTCCCGATCTGAATCGATTGATTCGTGAACCGGCTCCGAAGTCTCGATCTAAATCAAATGATTCGCGATTCGCGCTCTGAAATCCCGATCTGAATCAAATGATTCGTGAACCCGCTCTGAAGTCCCGATCCGAATGATTCATGATTCGCGCTCCGAAGTCCCGATCTGAATCAAATGATTCGCGAACCCGCTCCGAAGTCCAGATCTAAATCAAATGATTCGCGCTCTTAAATCCCAATCTGAATCAAATGATTCGCAAACCTGAAATCCCGATCTGAATCAAATGATTCGCGAACCCGCTCCGAAGTCCCGATCCGAATGATTCCAGTTCGCGCTCCAAAGTCCTGATCTGAATCAAATGATTCACGAACCCGCTCTGAAGTCCCGATCCGAATGATTCACGATTCGCGCTCTGAAGTCCCGATCCGAATGATTCACGATTCGCGCTCCGAAGTCCCGATCTGAATCAAATGATTCGCGAACCCGCTCCGAAGTCTCAATCTAAATCAAATGATTCGCGATTTGCACTCTGAAATCCCGATCCGAATGATTCACGATTCGCGCTCCGAAGTCCCAATCTTAATCAAATGCTCGAAGTCACGAGCTTTTTTTTTTTTTTTATTAAACATTACAGAAATCCAAAACATCAAGACAGTACAATTACAGGTAAAATAACAACAACAAAAAAAACCAAACAAAACAAAAAAAAAAACAGGGTAATAAAATTACATTTTAGGATGACACAAAGGATGAATACAGAGATACAGTTTTCATAGCTTTCAAATTAGCAGAACTTTGGATAGTTTCTACATACTTATCCAAGTCCACTTTGAACAAAGAAAAAAGAGCTTTAGAGCCAGTAAACTTTTGTTTAAGAATGTGAAATTTAGCTAACAGAAAACAAATTAATTATGCAATATTTTCCTGTATTCTCCTTAGAATATTCTAATAATCCAAACAAAGCTCGAAGTCACGATCTTGAGTTTGAATGAATCCGAGCGGTTCTAGCATAAATGACTCACTCGATTGAATCGGTACGTCTGTTCCTCAGCTTTTTGTTCTTTCAGACATGTTTACACGACACTGTCACTACTTTTAGTGGCTTAGCTCGCTGGTGTTATGAAATTAATTGAAATAAGCGATAAAAAAAACATGATGTTAATAAACAAAATATCCATATTTTCCATTCTGAAGAAAATTAATCCACGCTGAAGACATCAGGTCTTCAGGTAAGCGAACAAACTACTCAAAACATTCATATGATAACATTGCTAATATAATTTGTAAGTGCAGTGTAAATGCATGTACAAGTGCAAGAAATATATTTAGGCCTATATAATAAAAGTGTATAGAACCCTGTATAGGCCTGTAGACCACAATACCAACAGGGTATATTTTTATTTTATACCTGTTGTTTAAGACTTAACATCACTGTACTGGCCAAATGTTAAGGAAACAAATGCAGCTGAAGGTAAGTAATGAGTTCTACTACTAAAATTGTTATAGTTTAAGTCCATTTGCAGGGTCAGTGATTTGGTGAAAGTTTGTAGACTACAAATGTTTATGATTTTAATGCCAAATCATCTGTAGCCAATATTGTAGTTACATTCATGCTTCTAATAATGTCACTAGACTTAAACGTTGGTGTGGTCTTTGATTTTTGTACTTGAATAGGTCAAGGGGAATGCCTAATGTAGGCCATGTAGGGCCTAATTTGTGTATCTGAAGCTAGCTTTTCTGTTTTTCACTTTGAGGTGAGGTAATTCTGCACAGAAATATTGAGGGGAGGCACAGTCATTTTAACTGACAGTAAAATGCCACCACATGGGCAATGCACCTGAGAACGGGTGATTTATTGCTCCATTCTGCTAAAGCCTGCACTGCCTTTAATTAGAAAATACTGAGGAGGCAGCCGAGTGCTTAAGCATCGCTTAGTTCTCCACCGCCGTGGATGTGCACTGCAGCATCTTCTCTGATATGTGAAAATAAAGATGTAACATCAGCCTCCAGCATAAATTTCCATGTGTTAATCAGTCACACTCCTAGTGAGTGAACAGCGTCTCTCATTCATGGAGGAGCGATCACGTGACGGTGTCGTAATCAATGAGCCGTGCTGTTTGCAGGTTTATCTTCTGCCGCTTCATCAGCAGTTTGTGCTTCTCAACTACAAATATCCTCAAAGCAATATAGAAACCGTTTTAGAATGAAGGCGGAATGGGTTACAAACAATGTTGTGTGACATATATGTGTGGCTTCAGGCCTCAGAGAGAGAGTCATTGTAAATACAGTGAACATAAAATATTGAAAGGGGAGAAATAAAAATGTCCGTGTGGAATGATCAGAGAATTGAAAGGCAGAGCTAAAATGATTCAATTAATTTATTTATTTTTTGTATGGGAAACAAACTGTTCATTAACTAAAGTCATCAAGCTCTTTTTAACACAGTTAATTTAATGAGAGACCATGTTTCTCTGCTGTTTTTATTCTGCAGCATATTACAATAATAATATTAAAGTCTAATTTGTAATAATATTATGAAACAAAGAAACAGTATTGCTAGTAATTGTTCAGCAAGATTATATAGTATTGCATTTGCCCGGATAAATTAGTTTCTACTAAGCTATTGTAATGCATCACTATTAGGTTTCATTTCCCTACTGTATTGAAAAATATATATGATAGGGAATCATATTATGTACTATTAGGAAACCATTATATTTTATGTACATATCCGAGTGTATATTATGCAAATGCTTGCAGACCATTTTGTGAAAAAGTGCTAAATTAATGAATCCATGAATAAATAATTCAGATGTGTCAAGTGAAACGTCTAAAGCACAGAGACATATATATGAGGAGAGCGAAAGTATTGCATAACTTTTGTTTACTGATAGTTAAAGATATTCTACGATGAAAGGATAATCTGGACTTGCATGATGCATTGTGTATACAGCATGAGCTTAAAGTGAGCTTGGTATGTGTGCAAAAGTCTGTGTTGTTTGACGGGTAAATGTTTAAAATCTCAAATAAATCTAGACTGCTTTAGTGGGAATATTTTATTTTGTCTTGCAATGCTACTGTTATATGTAGCTTCACCAGAAAGGAAATGCTTTGAGGTCACACGTATTGCACATCCACATAAAACTGACTTACTTTACCCAATAAAAGTGAGGCATTTTTGTGATTCAAGTTTAATACACCAAGAAGGAGGAAAAACTTTCAGTGCAGACCCGCTTTAAAAGACTTGTTTCTTTTCGTGATTGAATGGGGAATTGAGTTCGGGAATTGAACACAGGGCTGAAATTGTTCTTTGATCAAAGAGGAGTCTTATTCACTGGACTGGCTGTACTACAAATATTTGATTGATAAAAATATAATTACTTAAACCATCAACTTATGCTGGATGAAGACTAAGCTGTGCAAATAACTAATTGTTATTCTCTGACCCAGATGCTTTACAGATGTTCCTGCACAATTAGATTTAACAGCTCTGTATTCATTAATGTTTGGAAATGCATGTGATGTCTAGTATATTAAGTTATTTTTTTATACTGTTCAAGGGCATTGGTTTTATTTTTTACACTGGACATTTTAAAGTCAAAGTATATAGCTGCACCATGTTTTTGCATGCACGGTGAAACTGTCTGTTCCAGATGATGTTAAAATCTATAAATAATACACCGGACTGGAGTTTAATGGTTTTATGTAAAAACCAAGGTTCCTTGGCTCTTGCTTATTTTTATATACAGTAGTGTTAGAAAATGTTACAAATACAGTTTGATTAAAAATGTTTTTAAATGAAGTCCAGTGTAGTAGTTTTCAGTAGCCTCTTAAATGAATAACCCAAAAATTAAAATCTGTTGAAAATGTACTAACGCTCAAGCCATTCAAGATGTAGATGATATTGTTTTTTCATCTGAACAGATTTGGAGAAATGTAGCATTCGTCACTTGCTCACCAATGGATCCTCTGTAGTGAATGGGTGCCGTCAAAATGAGAGTTCAAACAGCTGATTAAAAAATCGTAATAATCCACAAGTAATCCACACCACTCCAGTCTATCAATTAACATCTTGTGAAGCAAAAAGTGTTTGTAATAAATGTTTTACTTAAAATGGTTACTAATCCTCTATTAGTTTCTTTAGTGAAAGAAGATGAGGACAACAGGGGATTTTTCACTGGAGACAGTGTTTTTATGGACCGAGGATGTGTATTTTGGCCTAAAGTGGTGCTTTAAGGTCAAAATGTCTTAATGATGGATTTGTTTCTTACAAATAAGTAGATTTTCATTACACATGTGATGGACTGGAGTGGTGTGGATTGCTTGTGGATTACTGTGATGTTTTTAGCTGTTTAGACTTGGCACCCATTCACTGCAGGTGAGCAAGTGTAATGCTTCACTCTAAAAAATGCTGGGTTAAAAACAACCCAACTTGGGTTATTTGGCAACCCAGCGCTGGGTAAATATTGGACAGAACACATGCTGGTTGGGTTAAATGTTTTTACCAAACATGCTGGGTTATTTTATTTAGATCAACTGGTTTAAAATGGACCGGAACTTATAAAAACACACACAGAATTACTAGAGGCAACAGCAATAATCAAAATATGAACATTTATTATTAAGCAAGAACACATGGACAAAATACTAGACAAACTGAATTTATTTGGGTGAATACAGCATAGTTTACAATATGTGACCCTGGACCACAAAACCAGTCATAAGGGTCAATTTTTTGAAATTGAGATTTATAAATAAATGAATAAATAAGCTTTCCATTGATGTATTGATGTATGATTGTTAAGATAGGACAATATTTGGCAGAGATACAACTATTTGAAAATCTGGAATGTGAGGGTGCAAAATAAAATCAAAATATTGAGAAAAATCGCCTTTGAAGTTGTCCAGATTAAGTTCTTAGCATTGCATATTACTAATCAAAAATTAAGTTTTGATATATTTACAGTAGGTATTTTACAAAATGTCTTCATGGAACATGATTATAATTTCCTAATGATTTTTGGCATAAAAGAAAAATCTATAATTTTGACCCATACAATGTATTTTTGGCTACTGCAACAAATATACCCCTGCGACTTAAGACTGGTTTTGTGGTCCAGTGTCACATATTACATACAGTTAAACTCATTTATGAGCATTTTAGACATAATAATGTAACATTTAAAAGTACAGTTTTAATTTTAGTGTATTCAGCTGTTCCCTGTAATCGCTTTTTACCAAAATAGTGCTAATTCTCATGCTGGTGTGTCGCCGAAATTTGAGCCGGTGCAGAGCTTCTGTTCACCGGGTTAACTGCAAACTTCAGACCACGGCTTGCATTTCACTCGTAGCTGAAAGATGCCATGACTGACTCCAAAAACCACCCATAAACAAACAGTACTGACATTAGAAAACATATTTTAGGATTAAACTCAGTACAATAACAAATAAAATCCATTTATTTTATGCAAGGCAAAAGGCGTTCCCATCCTACAAAACAACCGCTGCTGATGCAGCTCACTGACATCTCGTCCTTGCATGTTGCGTTGCATAAAATAATATAATCTACAGCACAGTAAAGACTGTAGAAATTAAATAAAATGTATACAAACCGGCGCTGAGAACTGCTCTCTAATGTAGAGAACTCAAAAAAGCCTGTGCTCTGACTGACCCAGCCAGGGTAAAAAAAATATTAAAAATAACCCAATAAAATGACCTAACAAGTTAAACCCAGCATTTGGGTTAAAAAAATAACCCAGCATATTTGTGACCCTGGACCACAAAACCTGTCTTAAGTTGCTGGGGTATATTTGTAGCAATAGCCAAAAATGGGTGAAAATTATTGCTTTTTCTTTTATGGCAAAAATCATTAGGAAATTAAGTAAAGATCATGTTCCAAGAAGATATTTTGTAAAATCCCTACTATAAATATATGAAAACGTAATTTTTGATTAGTAATATACATTAAGAACTTTATTTGAACAACTTTAAAGGCAATTTTCTCAATATTTAGATTTTTTTGCACCCTCAGATTCCAGATTTTCAAATAGTTGTATCTCGACCAAACATTGTCCTATCCTAACATACATCTATGGAAAGCTTATTTATTCAGCTTTTAGATGAGGTATAAATCTCAATTTTGAAAAACTAACCCTATGACTGGTTTTGTGATCCAGGGTCACATTTTAGAATGTACATTTCTCCAAATCTGTTCAGATGAAGAAACAAACTCATCTACATCTTGGAAGGTCTGAGGGTGAATACAATTTCTGAAAATTGTCATTTAGGTGCAGTACATTCATAAACACTGAAAGTTTCATCCCAATCCACTACTTTCTCAATTACATCATTTATTTCCATGCAACTCTTTTTGCCCACCGGAGTGAATCAAAGTTGCCTGCTAAAGCACGTAAAAGCTTTTAATTTAATTACAGCCCACAGTAAATGTTAATGTCACGGGCTACCATTTGAGAATATTTGTAGTAGTGCAGGTCAGTTTTTTTGTGTGTGTTTGTGCACAAGAGTTTGGCATCAGACGATCATTTACAGCAAATTACAGAGCAGATGGAATAGTGAGGCAAAGGTGTAAGGTAGCCGGTTGCTATGGTTCCAGTATTTTGAGTTGTTTCGTACTTCTGAAGCAGAATGCAAAACAACTCTGACGACTCTTTAGTGGATTTAACGGCAACCACATGAGACTTAGACATCATTTAGCATACACAAGGCATCCCAGCCACCTTCACAAGTCGCTCGGCAGCCTTAAGAACAGAGTTTCCCTCCAAAATAAACACCCATTAAATGTCAGCTGGGTTTATTCCTATTAGCTGCCTCAGTGGTAGGCCAACACTGGCACTGTAGATGTTTGCGCCCGTGGCGGTTTACAATCGAGGTCTGCAGTGGAGATTTCTCTTTTAGATCTCCATTCGATTCATCTCTATTAAAACTGTGCTTTGATGTGCTCTAAGAAATATTACAGTCTCAATGATCTTAGCTGAGCTACTAAACGACCATTTGTCATATTCAGAGAATCAATTTGAATTACAGCTCCGTGGCATTTGCACAAATGTGTGATGCCACGTTGAAAGAGAGGCCTAGAGACCAGGACTTTGATTGAGTGGCGTGACACTGAAGGCACCATTAGCTCTGAGTGAACCAAATGAGCAAGCGTGTGTTGAGCAAATGCAGCTCTAGACTAATGATGATGAGCTTTTTTCAAGGGCAAGATGTGACTCGGAATTAAATGTTGAGAAACAACTGCCCGGGCAGCTGCGGAGATGTTAGGTTTAGAGCAAAGAGAGCACAAGATGAGATGTTGTTTCTATTATAATGTGAACTGTTGAAACTATTGCTATTGTTAACTTATGGAGAACGCTTTTTATTTTAGCATTCAAATGAATCTTTCGTGTCCTCTTTCTGTTGCGAAGGTTATTATCTAGATTCATTATATTAGACAGAAGAACTGGTAGGAACGAGCTAAGTGAGAAGAGAGAAAAATGAGAATAGGAGACAGAAAATAGCAGGGGAGCTGGTTTTGCACGAGTTTTTTTCACAATCGTGATTTTTAGATGATTTCTCAGCCAATGGGATATCTGCGTCTGGTTCAGACACCCCATGGTGCTGTATGCAAAGATTAAAAACAACAACAGGCCCTCTGTATTTCACACATGACATGTACACAGTGGCAAACTTATGTAATGTGGGACTTCTCAGTGGTCACAGCGGTTTTGATGGATGGTCTCAGTACCGTGTTGTAAAGAGTCAACCAGCTCTTCCCCATCTCTGAGTTTAAGAAAACCAGCATGAATTTTAAAGGACTGTTCAGAGTTAAGTATACTGTATAATTGTATATCTGAGGTGAAAAAAAGCGACCTAACAAAAAGTAGCTGTGCGCACAAAAGTTAAGCTGTTTTAAAGGTGACATATTATGCCCCTTTTTACAAGATGTAAAATAAGTCTCTGATGTCCGAGTGTGTATGTGACATTTTAGCTCAAAATGCCAGGCAGATCATTTTTTAGGGTATAAGCCAAAACGTGCCATTTTTGTGTTTGACCCTTTAAAGGAGCAGTCCACTTCCAAAACAAAGATTGTCATCCCTTGTCATCCAAGATGTCTTTCTTTCTTCAGCTGTAAAGAAATTATGTTTTTTGAAGAAAACATTTCTGCATTTTTCTCCATATAATGCACTGATATGGGGCCCCAATTTTGAACTTCCAAAATGTAGTTTAAATGCAGCTTCAAAGGGCTCTAAACGATCCCAGCCAAGAAAGAAGGGTCTTATCTAACGAAATGATCGGTCATTTTTTTCGAAAAATAAAAATGTGTATACTTTCTAAGCACAAAAGCTCGTGTAGCACAGGCTCTGGGATGCGCGTCCATGGGTCGTTCTTGAACGATTCATTCATTTTGAACGAATCTTTAATGTGACTCGGGAAGAACGAGTCGTCTCGGGGAGTGATTCGTTCAGTCGCGCATGCGCAACATCTTATTAGGTTCTGTACTGGAATTAGTTCACTTGTTTCGAGTTTTCGGGTTTTTCAAGTCGTTCGTTCATCTTATAGGGCTGTCAGGTGATGCTGATTTTGCTAAAATGAACGAAATGACTTGAAAAAAGATTCGTTCATTTTGCTGAACGAGACTCAAAGGTCCAAGTTGGTAAAATGACCTGAACTTCCCATCACTACTATGAATCACGTGAAGTTCATCGTCTGTGTACTCCGGCTCAAAAAGGTAGAGTATGTCAAAAAACTCCACGTTATTTTCTCCTACAACTTCAGAATCGTCTTAGTCTTTGTGCGTTCGCTTTGTAAACACTGGGTCTGTGGTTCCGCCTATGTTCCGCGTGACCTTTCTATGTCATTCAATAGTACGTGAATGCGCATCGCAGAACCTGTGCTACACAAGCTTTTGTGCTTAAAAGTATACAAATTTTTATTTTCCAAAAAAATGACAGATCGTTTCGCTAGACAAGACCCTTCTTCCTCGGCTGGGATCGTTTAGAGCCCTTTGAAGCTGCATTTAAACTACATTTTGGAAGT
>JAHKKF010513194.1:9964-20902 GCA_019740295.1 Labeo calbasu
TAGTTGTATTTCGGCCAAGTATTGTCCTGTCCTAACAAACCACACATCAATGGAAAGCTTATTTATTCAGCTTTCAGATGATTTATTCATCTCCATTTAAAAAAATGACCCTTATGACTGGTTTTGTGGCCACAAATAATAACTTGAGTGCACATACATTTAGTCACCACCAGATGTCTGCAGAAACTTAAGTTGAACCAGATCAGGTTTGTGAATCTGTAATGACAGTAACAGGAATGGCAACGATTAGACATGACACAGAAAACGCGAAAAGTTTGAATTTAACACCAAAATAAGACCAAAAAAATTAAAACACCGAAAAAGTTTGGGTTATATACACATAATGCATTTGTTTTACATCTAAATATGTTGTTACATTTAAACCATCATCCTAACCTTTGACTCCTACCTTAGATCACCTATGCCTTTCCTCTTTATATGTAATTGCATTTATATTGATGAAAACATATAGTACATTTAAAGTATTAAAATGTTTGGTGAAGCACCAAGTACTTCTGAAATATGTATTATTACATTTACATCTTACATTGCAGAATTACATTATTTTGGGCGAAAAGGAGAAAATAATGTATAATTTCCACATTTTTTATAGATTTCTGCGATTCAGATACTATTGACTGCTCCTATCTGGCCTGTTTTTTTGTTTGTTTGTTTGTTTTTTGTCCAAAATTTTACAAATTACCATCACACATTAACTTACATGAAACGAAGCATGAAAAATTACGTTTTTAAATAAATATATATAATAAATATATAGAGCCACGTGGACTTACATGTAGACATTTCTTGGGGCTTCTTGAACTGTAATGCATCTTTAGACATATTGTCATGCCTTATTACATTGCACACACTTAGCCATCTTTCCTGTAACATTATTACTCTAATGCTGGTAAAACATTGCAATAAGTGAAGTCATAGCAAAAGGGTGACCATGATGGAGTTCTGGTTAAAAATAAAGCAGCACTGATGTCGCACATGTGTCATAGTAGCTGTTTACAAACACATAGTTCAGGGAGTATTGACGCCAGTCCATGTAACATCACACGGAGGGCTAAAACGGGTGCGAGCGTCTCATTGGCGACGCGTTTCCCACGTCCCACACGCCTCCCTCAGTCACCGCCCTCTCCCAGAGCCGGGCAATATTTAAAACAACCCCACAGAGCGCAGTGTGCGCGCTAAAGAGCTCAGACAAGACACGGGGTGTGTTAACAGGAGGAGATTTGTCTTATATCGGATACTTGGGAGTTTAATACACTAAAGGAGTACAGAAGATGAAGTCTCCAAAGATAAAGTCACAGAGCAAATGTAAGTCAAAGATTTATTAATAACTTGCTTAATACAATTTAGTATGAATCGTTCAGTTAAACCCTAAAGCAAGTATGCTTATTGCACTGAGGCGATAGTTTGTTGCAACAGGGTGCTTATGTATCTGTAAGTCTGCAACAAATCTCTTCGCGCTTTTTTCAGCATTTCTTGAGAATGATGACGACCTCAACGCCGTATTGTGTGAATTCGATGCTGTCATTGAGGATTTCACGTCCCCCGTGGAGAAGCGTCACTTCAGATATGATGAACACTTGAAAACCATGAAGAGACGGAGCAGTGCGAGCGTCAGCGACAGCGGCATCAGCGACTCTGAGAGTGAGTATGCAGGCGAAAGTTGCTTTTTTTATTCTAGAAGAATGATAGAAGCGCACGTGCTCGCGATCTAAGGTCATTATCTCTACGTCACGACTTAAGCTCAGCAGCCTCAGAAGTTGCAGTGCATAATCTTATCTAATCTAATCTGAGCTCACACACAAGCACAGAGAACAGCTGGGTTCATTAAACGTCTTTTAAAGGGGTCATGACATTGATTTTTTATTATTATTATTATGTTAATTGTTTCTTCAGGTTTACTTAGGAGACAAAAAAAACAAACAATATGTGGAAAAATTATTTTCAACCCTCATTCTGACCCTCTGTCTAAAACGACCTGTTTTAAGGGGCGGGTCCTTTAAGGCTAGTCATGATTGGCTAACGTCATTGCATAGGAAACAGTATCATCGCACCCTCGCTATTGCATGTGAGTGTTTTGACAACAACGTGATTAAAAAGAGAACTGTCATTTCCGGACAAAGCATTATGAAATAATTTACTTACCATTTATGATGCAGCTGCAGTCAGATCTAGTACGGCTTCATATTTAAACAAATGTGAACTCTCCATGACCCTGTGCCTCGTTTCCAAAACAAAATCCTCCGAACAATCCTCAGACACGATCCAGAATGCCTTTAAAAATAAACTATCCACTTGTTCCTTAAGCTGGGATACTTCTGATATTTGTGCAAAGATGCAAACGAGATGTTTAAGCCAAAAAAACAAATGTTTTTTCACTCCATTTGTCCTATTGACGACAGACTCAACTGCATGGACTGTGTCAGAAAGTGAATGTGCATCTGTACACTGCATCCACAAGATAGTGGTGGAGATTGTAATTGTAACGAAGTGTCAGCTGTTAAGCAACTGAACGCCTGTCTTGTCGTCACCTCACACATTAGATCCAAATGAGCTGTTTTGTGAGGGTTAATGATGAGGACATTTTAAGTTATGAAACTTGCAGGGTGTATTAAGTATGCAAAGACCTCTTCTCTGTCAGAAGATCAAGGGAAATTTGCTTTCCCATGTCATGACCCGTTTGAAAAGACCTTGAAGCTAATGAAAACCTTGACATTTCTGATACCATATTACTAATCAGTTACAATAGCTGTCAGGGGACACAGGTTCACGGTACGTTTATCGTATATGGAGATTTTGAAGTAGAAGACAGTTCAGTCAAATCATGCCAAACACCCAGAGACAGTCTGGATCTGAACACAGCATGAAGGTTTAAAACTCCAGCCAATAACAAAGAACGAGCGCCTTGCTCAGGCGTTTTGTGGAGACTTTAGGGTATCAATTTCAAGTTAAACACTGACTTGTTTCTTAGCCTGAATCCCATTATATTCTAACCTCCTTGGGTGCTGAAGTACTGATGGGATGTAATCAGAATCTGAAGGATTGCACCATGAATGGATGTGGAAGAGCCCTGTTTGAATGCCTTTTGAGTATAAAAAGGCACTTTTGCTCTAGAAGTGTTCTTGTGTTTAATGGTTAAGCAACAAGTGATCTCTTTACCCCACCCTTTTTCTTCTGGAACAAACAGGGAATGTGACAGACGCTGTGCTTGCATAATAAACCTTCCTCTGGTGCAGACATGGCATTATGTGCCCTGCAGTCGCCCTCATGGATCTGTGCAACTGCATGTTGAATCCAATCAAGACTGATGCCATTTTGCACACGTGCCGTTGATCTGGATCAGTGGTTTCAAGCGGTTTTGCTTCAGGACTTTAGGATTTTCCATTGGATAAAACATTAACAAAGGAAGCGTTTTCTCCATCTGTTTAAAAATCAATACTTGTGAACTGTTTTCAGACACCCAAATGCATGTTAACTGCAACTAAATGAAATTTAATTGTAGTTTACATTGATATTTAATGCAGTTAGCTGAATATTTTAAAATTACACATGTAATTAAGTTACAATTTGGTGCATTTAAAATATATTAATTTTTAAATCTAATATTGAATAACACACTACAGTTAAAATTATTATAAAGTATGTTAAATATGCTTTAATATGTTAGTCAACACATAAAAATACACTACCAGTCAAGATTTTTTTGAACAGTTTTTTTTTTTTTTTTTTTTAAGAAATCTCTTCTGTTCACCAAGCCTGCATTTATTTGATTCAAAGTAACATTTTAAAATATTTTTACTATTTAAAATATCTGTTTTCTGTTTGAATGTATTAAAAAATGTAATTTATTCCAGTGATCAAAGCTAAATTGTCAGCATCATTACTGCAGTCTTCAGTGTCACATGATCCTTCGGAAATCACCATTCAAATACCATTTTAAAAACTTTAAGTCAAGTCAGTATATATATATATATTTTCTTTTTTGGGAAAGAAATTCTAGAAATTAATACTTTTAATTAGCAAGGGTGCTTTAATTGATCAGAAGTGATGATAAAGACATTTATAATGGTACAAAAGATTTATATTTTCAGATAAATACTGTTCTTCTGAACTTTCTACTCGTCAAAGAAACCTGAAAAAATCTACTCCGCTGTTTTCAACATCATAATAATAATAATAATAATAATAAATGTTTTTTGAGTGGCAAATCAGAATATTAGAATGATTTCTGAAGGATCATGACTGAAGTAAAGATGCTAAAATTTCAGCATTGAAATCACAGGAATAAACTACATTTTTAAATGTATTCAAATAGAAAACCGTTATTTTAAATAGTAAAAATATTTCAAAATTTTACTGTTTTTTTCTGTACTTTGGATCAAATATTAACAGGCTTGGTGAGCAGAACACACACACACAAAAAAAAAAAAAACATTAAAAATCTTACTGTTCAAAAACTTTTGACTGGTAGTGTAAGTGCACTTTAAAGCATGACAAAAGATTAATTAATGAATGATTACAAAGGAAACTTTAGAGTAAAACCTTTGAATTTGACATTATTACAAAGTGCATTTTTAAGGGTGTGTTTGGAAACATGTACTCTTACACTTAAGTGCACTTCGGTTTAATTAGTATTTTATTTTCTGCAAATGCATCCTTTTTAAGATTTGAAGTAACTACATTCGGTACAATTAGCATTTAAAACCACTAATATAGATGATGCAGTCAGTGTCAGCTGAGAAGATACTTGCACGTTTCACCAGCTGATGCTCTAAAGCCCACAGGCGAGAGTCCTAATGATTGAGGCGGTGGGAAAAGTTGAGCTTCTGTGTAATAGCACGCCTGCTCTGCTTTTAACGTCGAGCAGGGCTAAGAATGTGTAAACAAAGTTTTTTAAGATGGAGTGTGGTGTACCAGGTCAGATCTTTGGCTTTAAATGAACCTGCTCGAGGGTGGGTCGCAGTTGAACCCGCTTTGAAAGTGTGCTCGTGAGAGAGAGGCTGTTATTAGAGGAGTATGCATTGATTACAAACTCAACCTGCTCTACTAGCACAGATTAACCCCCTACACCCCCTTCCCCCTCCGGTTATGGGTCACTGCACATGTTTGGGAAGCCTGTGTGGTAGAGAGCAGTGCTGCTCCAATGGTTTTACATTAGGCATTAAGTGGTAACTCAACACAAGTGAATACTATAGACCTTTAGACTTGAGTTTTTCCAGTCGTCTCTTGAATTTCAATGGTTTCATGCTTTCGGAAAGGAAAAGTGTACAGATGTTGGAAGTGAAATAGTATTTAATGCAGTTTGACATTACATCTTTTAGTTCATGTTTTTTGTGAATATGGCATGTTACACGAACTGACCAGTGACATATGAATGTGCAACACGCTGAGAATGATACATATAAATTCTCAAACTCTTTAAAGTTGAGTAGATTCTGATTGGCTATTATTTGTATTATCAGGAAAATATTATTCTGAAAGTGATTCCAGTGATATTGTTACTCGCATTGTTTTTGTTGGTGTTGATTTTCCTATTCACATAAAACTAGGATGATTATTAAATCTATAGTTGTAGTTATTATTATAGTTATCATCCCTGGTGTGAACGGGACTTCACAATTATATGTTCAGCTGCATTACAGCATTGCTTTTTCATTGCTCTCTCTGTCTATCACTGTAGATTGTGACAGATTTCGTGGTTGTTACCCACCTGTTGTGGTGGAGTTAGATGAGGCGGTGTGCTGTACACGTACAGGAAGCATCAATTTTGCATTTCTGACTTCCTGTCTCTTTCTTTCCTCCTTTAACAGGTGCAGAGTCCTTGAACAGAAACAGTTTCAGCTTCAGTGATGAGAAGCTCAACTCTCCCAGCGTCTTCTCCCCCTCATTAAACAGTCCCTTGGTCACATCTCCTAAACGTAAGTTAACATATGTTTGTTTTTTTACATGTTTAATGCTAATAAGTCTGTTTTAGGTTTATTTGCTGTACTACTTTATGTTGATTGACTGTATTTTATCTTCTTCAGCCAAACTTGGAGACACTAAAGAGCTAGAGGACTTCATTGCTGACCTTGACAGAACATTAGCAAGTAAGTGCTTAATCATGTAGATTTAAAGACAAAAAAAGACTTTTTGTTTTGGGGTGAAATGTTGGGTTGTTTAAATAAATGCATAAAATTATGCTGCAGTTTTTTGCATGTTTATAGCAAGGTCTGAATGGTAATGGCAGCCTATATCTGGCACGTAAGAAAAAAAAATGTCAAAAAAAAAAAAAAAAGTCAAAATTATGACTTGCTAAATTGAAAAAATGACAAAGTTGAAATTATGAGATAAATCGAAATTATGGCTTATAAAATCAAAATTTTGACTTTAAAAGTTAAAATTGATTTAAGTCATAATTACGAGATAAATTATGATTTAAAAACAAAAATATGACATACAGTATAGTCGAAATTATGAGATAAAAAGTCTAAACTTAAATCATGACTTATGACTTAAATCATAATTACAAATAAAAATTCAAAATTATGACTTGCCAAATCGAAATTATGACTTTAAAAGTCATAATTATGAGATTAAAAAGTCAAAAATATGACATATAGTTAAAATTATGAGATAAAAAGTCAAAATTATGACTTGAGTCATAACATATTATGACTTGCTAAATTGAAATTATGACTTTAAAATCAATTATGAGATTAAAAAGTTGAAATTATGACTTGCTTAGGTCATTATGAAATATAAAGTTAAGAAATTATAACTTAAAAAACAAAAAATATGACATTCGATATTAGATGATATATAGTCGAAATTATGAATAAAAAGTCGAAGTTCTAATTGTGAGATAAAAAGTTGAAATTAGGACTTATAAAATCAAAATGATGACATCTAAAGTTTAAATTATGACTTCTAAAATCAAAATTATGACATAAAGTTAGAATTTTGAGGGAAAAAATCAAAATTATGACATTTAAAGTTGAAATTACGAGATTAAAAAGTCGAAATTATGACAGTCAAATTAATGTAAATGAAAATGACCAAATCTGTTATGCAGTTTATTAATATATACGCTATAAGCTTAAACTTAAAACATAATTTTGACTTTTTATCTCATATTTTCGACTTTATAGGTCATCATTTTGACTTTATCTCGTAACTACGACTAAGTCACAATGTTGACTTAGTAAATCATAATTTCTTGTATACTGTAATTATGACTTGCATTTGTCATAATTTCTTACTTGGTGGAAATGGGCTTCCATAGAAGGGCATGGCAGTATATAAAAGTTAGAAATGTGTTAGCTTGTATAGATTTTGCTCTACCATTTGCAGATATATTTTGAGTGGATAAGACAAATGTATTGATGGGTGCTTTTACACAGAATTTGAGACAGGGCTTATTTGTTTACAGTTGCTACGCAGCATCTGAGCAACATAGCACTCATGCATCTTTAAAGGGACAGTTTACTCAAAATGAAACTTCTGTCATTACTTACCCACCCTCATGTCTTGTAGACCTTCGTTTATCTTCAGAACACAAATTAAGATATTTACATATTATAGACAGCAATGCAACCGCCACGTTCAAGGCTCAGAAAGGTAGTAAGGACATCGTTAAAATAGTCCATGTGACATCGATGGATTAACCTTTTCATATCACCCACTCCTTTTATCAACCATCCCATACGGGGCAGTACAGAGTGTGGGAAGAAACAAGACAATCTTGTATCAACAGGACTTTTCAGTCTCTTATTAAAAGACCAACAGTCATAATGTCAGTCATGTACACACTCCTACACTCTTCCTCAATGATGCATTAACACAATTAAGTTGATTTGCTTTGGCGCTCCTACAATCTAAAGTGCTGTAACTTGCCTCAGAAAGACAGAAGAATGCATGTGTGTGTAAACCTGCAGTGACTCAAAGCAGCACTGTATCTGTGGCCGGAGGCGACACTATTACCTGACACCGAGAGAACAGTCATGTTATGCACACTGTACAGTTGTTTTTGCTTCAAGATAGTCATAAATAATTTTTATGACAACTTTACTCTCCGAGCATTAGATTTTTATAGCCAGTTCCTCTTTTTGTGTCTTGAGTATATGCATTAATTCAGCAGCTTTAAATGTGTCCCAGTGGTGTCATGCAAGCTACTAAGTGCTTTTCTGTTTATGCAGCTAATGAAAGACTTGCTAATTGGGTTGAGGCGTCGTCTATAAAAAGAGAACCCGCATACACACCGAGAATAACCTTGACACCCGAAGACCCGAAAATGTACTAAGTATGTTCTCTGCTTGCCTTTTTTCCTTCAGGCATGTGAGTAAGAGACAGGATGACTGGGGCCCACCACATTGTAGCTCCGCTGGGGGACGACAGCCAGACCGTACCTGACAAACCTGAACTACTGTGAAGATGGAGAAGACATGGTCATGGTTTCGCATGCTGAACGACTGAAGTTCACGAAGACTTCGTGTATACTACGCCCATACAAACATTCAAATGCATAAGAAATACACAAGTAATACACTTTTGACAGGAATGGCTGTGCTCTCTGAAAAACTTGAGCTGTAAGATTATTTAAATAGCTTTTTATAGAAATATATTTTTAATTTTATAGAGTTGGTTATTGTAAATTTATCTGTAATACCATTTTGTGGATTTATATTTTTGTATTTCATGTAAATATTGTTTCAGACTCTATCGCCTTGCTATAAGCCTTTTCTGTCACATGAGAATAAACTTAATTCTTAATTCGTTAAAAAAACTGGAAAAGCAATACGACTTGTATTTAATACAACTAATGTCTTTAAGAGATTAAAGTTGACAGATTTTAAGATGTTTCATGGCATTATTTCATGATTTCTCCTTGCACTTGACTTTTCAAGACTTGCTTGAGGACACTACGAGTACGTTGCTAATTAATTCAGGGCTGTGGGTCAGTCAGCTAAAGCTCTCGAGCAGTCTGTGAATGATTGACCTCACAGCAGGGGTTTGAGACCGTGAGCAGTTGCTTCGAAGAATATGTGGCACCTGGTCACCTCCTCAGCACTTTGTGTCCAAATCGGTCTGGATCCTACCACAGTAACCGTCTGTCTGCTCTGCTCAGTCACCGTACATTTCTAATGTGATCATTAAACCAGAAAAAATTAGCTCTACAGTATGTTTATTTATTATTTGATTGGACTTCTAAATGTTAAACCATTCGAAAATACATTAAAATGCAAAATAAGAAGGCTACCATTCAAATATCTATTGGAAAGAATAATTCTTTCAATGAAGTCTCACTAAAGCTGCATTTATATGATCAAAAACAGAGTAAAGACAGTAATATTGCGAAATATTATTACAATTTCAGATGACTTTTTTCTATATGAATATATTTTAAAATGTAATTTATTTCTGTGATGCAAAGCTGAATTATTAGTATCATTACTCCAGTCTTCAGTGTCACATGATCCTTTAGAAATCATTCTAATATGCTGATTTGCTGCTAAAGAAGAATTATTATTATCAATGTTGAATAGTTATGTCATGCCCTCTGTAGCAGGTGAGATACAGGAGGGTTTTCAGTGATACTTTAAAATGTAATCAACATTAAGCACTTCACATTATGCTCTGTGAATAGAAGATAAAACAGCGCAGTCTGTCCTGGCAATGCTTCAGTGTGTCATTTGAAATTCAAATCTTAAGAAAATGTAGTGAGCATGCTGTCTGTTAAAGTCATTGCTGAATCATCAGCTAGATAGGGTGCGGTCACATCAGTAAAATATAGCAGGCAAAAAAGGTCCATTGTCTATTGTCATTAGTGTAGGGATGTATAAAAAACAGTTCACACCAAGCAGCTTTTTCTTCATCAATGCATCGAACCCATAAGGAAATCCTTTTGCCTGCATAAGTTATATCTGTAAATGTAACCACACCTTACAGGGACAGTTCACCAAAACAATGAAAATGACCCCATGATTTCCTCACCCTAAAGCCATCCTAGGTGTATATGACTTTCTTTTTTCAGACGAATAAAGACTTATAATAGCAGTGAATGGCTGTTGAGATTTTGAAGTCCATTAAAGTGCATCCATCCATCATAAAAAGTACTCCACACGGCTCCAGAGTTAATAAAGGCCTTCTGAGGTAAATCAATGCATTTGTGTGAGAAAAATGTCCGTATTAAAAACTTTAGAAACCGCAATCTGTAGCTTCCGCTAACTGTCGTACGCACGTTCGCGAGAGGGTGGCGTTTCACTGGATGATGTAGGACGCAGATGTAGCGTAAGCTGTGGTGAGAATATGCTAGTCTTGTGAGAACCAAGTTTTGTTTACAGCAAAGGAAAACCAGTCTCCTCTTGGCTTATATCGAAATCCTCCGTCATTTTTCTTTACAAATCCTCATTTTGTACTTCTAATTCATGACCAGTGATTTGTTTTGCTCTCACCTTCATCACCACGTTGCCTTCATCAGCACTTCATTGGACCTCAAAATCTCAACAGCCATTCACTGACATGAAGCTTGGAAGAGCCAGGACATTTTTTAATATAACTCTGATTGTGTTCGTCTGAAAGAAGAAAGTCATATACACCTAGGATGGCTTGAGGGTGAGTAAATCATGAGTGAATTCACATGATCGGAGTTGATCGGAGATGAGTTTTTGTGTGAGGGTGAAACAAATCCCCAGAATTCATTTGTGTTTAGGTTGTCATCATGAGAATTTGCCAGAGACCAACATAAAGCTGCTTGGTTTGAAAGTGTCCTATGTGTGAGCTATGCTTCATGTATCACTACACTGTTGACACAGGCCTTTTTGCTGTAAAATTTTACTACCAGAAGATTTGTTCATTGCTATCATGAATATTAATGAATGTCACTATTTATTTAACATAGGTGCCTTCTATCACATTGCTGCTAAATCCATTTTTATGAAA
>JAHKKF010513196.1:0-46167 GCA_019740295.1 Labeo calbasu
TGACAGACAGTTGTAATTCTGTGAAGCATTTATTTTCACTTTTAGTTTAGATGGTAGTTTTAAAAATGTAATGCTCCTACTTCATAATGACTCATACTAGGATTGCAAGTCTGCGACAAGCTTAAAATAATAACAACTATTCATGAAAAGCATCGCAAGCATTTGCATTGAGCAACCCGAGCTACGCCAAATGTCAGTTTTGTTCTTAACCATACTAACTGTTTTGTCCCATCATGTTTATTTAGAGGATTGGTTTCAGTTTCTAGATTACTTGATAAATATCAAACTCATTTGCAAATATCAAGTGATCAATGTGTCTGTCAGACACTTGAAGAATTTTTTTGCCACACATACTAACCATGTTGTTATTTTCTGTTTTCACAAGCTGATTTATCACGTGTGAGGCAGAGCCGCAATGGTTCATGTCCTTTTCAAGTTCTGATGCATTCCAGTGTCTGTTGTCAGTCTGAGCACTAGCTGACACAAGGGTTAAGAAAAGTGCAAAATACTATTACTCTGACATTACAAATATGCATTGTGAATGGCATGTTCATAGATAGATAGATAGATAGATAGATAGATAGATTATTTTGGGATTGTTTTTGTCATCAATAAGGTTTGAGCAGTTATTGCCACCCCAAATCCTAATTGGTACCACGATGAAGTGCTGTTTGTTTGCACTCTATAGTTCAACATATGATATGTGTGTCTATAGTTCACCCCCCACCCCTCCATCTCTAGAATGACGTGCGGGACAACACTCCCTACATTGTTTCCACTCCCGGACCTCACGTCACAGGAATCAGGGCAGACTTGGCCCGGCCTCAGCAGCGAGTACGTCAATACATCCACAGCCATCCGTTTGTCATGACCCATGGCCAACACCTCGCTCACCACCTGCCTTCTCCAGGTACACCCAAACTGGTTTTCTGTATCTGGCTGCTGTTTGCTTCTCATTGTCAGTGAGAAATGCCCCTTCATCTTTGGCTTTTCATCAATACAGGCAGCTGTGCGTGAGAGACTTTTGCCTAGTCATGCTATATTTTGACTAATATGATTAATTCCCCCAGTTTTATCGGCGTCTATTCAGCGGGTGCAGGTTCTGAGTGTGAGTGATTTCAAAATCTCACGTCAACACGATTTTCTTGCGTTGTCGGGTTTTTATGAGCTGATAGTTATCAGTGTTTTGTTGCACATGTAAACACTCATTTCAAGTTTGTTGTGAAAAAATCAGATTGACAAAGATATTAGACAACAAGTGAGACCTTGCTGTGCTGTAGCACGTCTACAGTAAATAAAATGCCAGAATGTACTTAAAAAACACTTATGAATCAATACAATAAGTAATTGAAACTTGTCTAATCTTTAAACCACAATACTGTTCTAAAGTTTATAGACAGAACATTTTTGGAAAGAAATTAGAATCACTTTATTGCACAGTCCTGTTCCTCATGTACGTACTATGTACTTATTATAGTTATTACAATAACTAGGTACTAACCCCTACCCCTAAACCTAACCCTACCCTATGTAGTTACCTTATATTACTATAACTTTTTAGGTAGGTACACTGTAAGTATGCATGCTTTAAAATAAAGTGCAATCAAAAAATCAATACTTTTATTGTGCAAGGATGCATTAAATTAATCAATGGTTTCTACAAAAATATTCGTCAGCACAACTGTTTTCAACACTGATAATAATCAGAAATGCTTCTCGAGCAGAAAATCAGCATATTAGAATATTTCTGAGGGATCATGTGACACTGAAGACTGGAATAATGATGCTAAAAATTCAGCTTTGATCACAGGAATAAATGATATTTTAACATATATGCACTTAGAAAACACTTGAAATAGTAGTCATATTTCACCATTGTACTGTTTTTAAACAGTTTTACTGTATTTTTCAAATGTACAAAGCTATGGTGAGTCTAAGAATTTTTTTTCAAAAGCACTACTACACATAGGCAGCTCTCATATAACAGTCTACTCTCTACTTTTTAGAGTGGAAGAAATGTGTAATTCAATAATTGATCTAATTTCAGTTGGACAGCATTCTCAACTTTTGTATTCCTAAACCTCAGTCAATCTATTTAAAGAACAGCACATCAAGCTGTTTTTACTTTTCATGAGTGACCAATTTACTTTAACAATTCAAGTAAACATTGTTTACGTGCACTTGTTTATTTCAGATATTTATAGTTGTGTATTTGATACTGCAAGGTTGTAGGTTCAAATACTAGGTGGGGCAGAGGTATTAGTTTTCCTGTTGCCGCTATGGGTGGCCAGATTTCTGTCCTTTGTGTGAACTTTTGAGTCAGACTCGAGAGTAAATGTGTCTGCAAAAATCATTTGAAGATATTAAACTGCCCTACTTCGTAGTTATTTTTACTTTTGATAATTAGATAGAAATCTCAAGTATGTGAGTGTCAATGTGTGCCAAGTGCCAGGAAGAAATTAAACCAGATATGCTAGTGGTCATATCCCAAATGACAAGAAGATGCACAAATTTGAGCTTGAATGCAAGATATTCTCAGAGAATACAAAACTGTTTGTGAGAGAATGTAAAGTTTTTTGAGCGAATGCAAAAGCATTGAAATCCCCTTAGGACAGGGATCCTCAAATCTGGCCCTTTAGCTCTAACCCTAATTAAACACACCTGATCATGCTAATCACTGTCTTCAGAATCATTAGAAAATCACAGGTGGATGAGTTTGATCAGGAATGGAGCTAAACTCTGCAGCACATTAGCCCTCCAAGGCAAGATTTGAGAAACCCTGCTTTAGGAACTCCAAACTTTATTATTTCAAAATACGTTTCAAGTGATTCCATATTTGCAAAGGCCTCTTGGCCATTGCTTAAACTGTTTACCCAACACCTGTTACCATTCAAATACGTCCGGATTTGAAAACTTCGTCAGCATTCCTTTCTCCAGGTAACACAGAACGTTCTGCCAACTCCCTGAACAAACCCTCACACAGGTGTGCGTACGACGAGCGAGGGAAACACACGCAACCGTGCTGGCTGGGATTTAGATTGCATCAGGATGCTAAATAACGATCTGAAATCCGAGGAACCTCTTGAACTTTTCTGCTAATTCAATAATTACAGCTGTGGTTGAAGTGGGCCAACTTTCAGGCTGTTACGTAAGCTGGATTTGAAGGTGGAGAGTTTAATTAGCACGTACGGGTTACTTTTGTTAGCTTGGGATCTTACGAGAAGTTCCCAGAGTTTCGCCTGACTTGTGCTATTAGGTAGTGGCTCTCAACTGGTTTTGCTTCAGGCATCAATCTGACTTTGGAAACTTGTATCAACATTCTGTCCAAAGTAGTTCCTAACTCTACAGTATACCCCTAAAATCAGAGGTAAATGACTCGTTTGCCCAAATGTCATATACTTGTGACTAAAACTAATCCTGGAATCTGACTGGTTGATTGCAGTGCTGTTCCACACTGTCACAATATTTGTACCCTCAATAGTACAATAGCTGGTCACTGGGGCAGTGCCCTCAAAAGTAATCCCGCTGTACCTTTTGATATGTACATATAAATGTATATTATCTACCACCAATGCCAGGGGCGCCAAACTCAGGTCCTGGATGGACACTGTCCAGCATAAATTGGCTCCAGCCCTAATTAAACACACCTGAACCAGCTAATTGAGGTCTTCAGGATTACTAAAACTTTCCAGGCAGGTGTTTTGGAGCTGGTTCTCTGCAGGACAGTGTCCCACCAGAAGCGGAATTTGACACCCCTTGATCTAGGTCTTCAACCCTGCTCCTGGAAACCCACTGTCCTGCAAAGTTTCCAACCTGTTTCAACACACCTGCCGGTGATTTTTCAAGTGATCCTGAAAACCTTGATAAGCTGGTTCAGTTGTGCTTGATTAGGGTTAGAGCTAAACTCTGCAGGACAATGAGTCTCAGTGGTACAGTGGGGGCAGTCGTGGCCTAATTGTTCGAAAGTCGTACTTGTAATCCAAAGGTTGCAGGTTTGAGTCTCAGGTCTGGCAGGGACTGGGGGGAGTGAATAACCAGCACTCTCTTCCACCTTCAATACCAAAACTGAGGTGAGACCCCTGACCAAACCGCCTGGGCTGCTCACTGCTCCGAGTGTGTTCACGGTCTGTGTGTGTTTGCTCACTGCTGTGATTGTTCACTTGGATAAATTAAATGCAGAGCAGAAATTCCAAGTATGGTGCTAGAATCACTCTGGGACAAAATAAAAAGTGCCGCACTGCCCACACAAACACGGGGATGGGCGATGTTAGTTTTTACATTGGTTACAGTCAGGTAAACAACACAAAGCTGCATGACTTCATCTTTTGTGTCTTAAGTCAGTGAAAACACAGAGCCGGTTTGTGACAGGCTCCAGTTTGCCTGGCCAAGAACAGGCTCTGGTACCAGAATACAAAGAGGTATATGTGATCACAAACAGAAACCCAGCTATACCCTATTTTGGTGGGATGCTGATCCAGGAACTTATAAACTTCCAGTTTCACTTTCTCAAGCCACACTTCAAAGTTTGGATTTCAGTTTTGTATAACATGACTAAGGTACATAATTGATGGGAATTGTGAGTTACAGATGATTATATATTTTTTATGCCATTGTTTTGTGTTATTTTAAGATTTCCTCCTAGGAGTGTTGCCAAAAGACACGCTGTGTCCCCAAAAACAGGCAGATGCAGTCATTGTGGCAGCATGAATGGCAATCAAATGGGATACACAAGCAGCAGTGATGTGTAGCTCGTGGAAACCCAAACAGAAGATGTAGTATGATAAGAGATGATGCTGATTGTGTAACTGAAACCTCCATGTCTCCACAAACTGTGACCTCACCGGTTTTTGCTCTGCAAGGCAAAGGAACAAACTGAGATGATTGTGTTTGTGGACTTATGAGGAATATTCGAATTTTGAGCCATTTATGCTGAAGAGGAGACATTTTACAGAAAACAGGATTTTCAAGTTAAGTCAAGGTTTATTTATCAAACACACAACAGCATGTCGTAATTGTTGGCAAAAAAATGCAGTAAGCTAAGATGATTTGTCTATGCCTTAGCATGGATTTTCCTTACTTATTTGAAATAAAAGAGTTGTAAGGAGATACGTGCAGAACTCTGAACTTCCTCCCCGGTCAGCCTAGACAATTTTTTATAGAAGCTTGTTTCCGCCTCACAGTACAAATTTCACAAGATATCTGTGACATGAGTTACACTGAATATAAATTGCAATTGCGAGATACAAAGTCATATTATGAGACAAAGTCTCAATCACGAGAAACAGAGTTGTAATTGTTAGATATAAAGCTACTTGGAAGATACAAATCTGCAATTACAATACATAAAATTGTAATAACGAAAAAAAAAAACAAAGTCGTAATTGCAAGCTACAATTGCAAAGTCACAATTATGGACAATTTTTCACTTTAGAAGATACAAAGTCGCAGTTATGATACATAAACTTGCAATTGTGAGAAATAAACTCGCAATTGTATGTTTCAAAGTAACAAGTTCTTGATTACGAGAAAAAAGTTTTAATTGATAAAAAAGATTAAAAAAAAGTCATGGAGGAAACAAATCTGCAATTGCCATACATAAACTTGTAACTGTACAAGTTCCAAATTAACTTTGCAAGACAAACTCTTAACTATGCAAAATAAGTTTTAATTGCAAGATAGATGCTTTAATTATGAAACAAGTTGCAACTGCGAGAAATTATTCGTTATTATGTAAAATATATTCACAACTGCAAATTCTGAAGTAACATTGTGAGACAAAGTCCTAGTTACAGAAAACAAAACTGTAATTGCAAGATACAAATTCACTTCAGAAGATACAGAGCTGTAATTATGATACATAAAGTTGCAATTGTGAGAAATGAAGTCACAATTATGTAAAGTTTAAGAAACACTGTGAGACAAGCTCTTATCTACTTCACTTTGAAAGACACAAAGCTGCAGTTACGAAAACAAAGTTGCAACTGCGAGCAACTCAGTTGTAATTATATAAAATATATTCACATTTGCAAGTTATAAAATAACATTCTCAGACAAAGTCTCAGTTTTGGAAAACAAAACTGTAATTGTGAGATATAAATTCACTTTGGGAGATACAAAGCTGCAATTACAATACATAAAGTTGCAACTGTGAGAAATTAAGTTTCAAAGTAACACGTTTTTGCGAGACAAACTCTTAATTATGAGAAAAAAAGTTTTAATTGCAAGATATAAAGTCACTTTTAAGGATACAAATCTGCAATTGCAAAACATAATGTTGAGATTGAGAGAAATTCTGTTGTAATTGTTTAAAATATATTCACAATCGGAAGTTATAAAGTAACATTGTGAGACAAAGTCCCAGTTATGGAAAACAAAGCTGTGACTCGGAAGATACAAAGCTGCAATTGCGATACATAAATATGCAATTACGAAAAATATTTAATGTAATTGAAACGTTAAAGTTGCAATTTCAAGTTATGAAGTAATATTGTGAGACAAAGTCTCAGTTATGAGAAGCACCTGTAATTGCAAATTATAAATATATTCACTTTGGAAAATTCAAAGCTGCAATTACGATACAAAGTTGAAACTGCAAGAAATAAACGAGTTACGTGAAATAAAGTTTCTTCTGCAAGATACTCATTTTATGGTATATAAAGTTGCAAATGAGATCCATAAAGTCACATTGTCCTTCTTTGTTTTTAAAACTTTATGGTTATGATGTTTCAACCACGAATTTATTATTATTTACAATAACACCTTTTCAGTATTAAGCCACTGGTGGCCAACACACTGAAGATTAACCAATCATATCAGAGGTCATTTAAATCCAGAAGTCTTAAAGGTACAGTAACAAAAGTTTAAATCTAAATAGCAGTGAGAAGGTAGGAAATCTCCTCAGCTTTTCCAAGTCAAATGCATTTTTTTCATCATAACGGTCCCAGCTTGCACCACTGGCTGATGTAATCAACAGGGTTAAAGTCCAGCGGCTGAAGGCGTTCCTCGGGTCCCCCAGACCCCCCGAGCAACATCTCCACCGGAACGTCCCTCTAACCGCCGCATCTCACGGCGTGTCTGGATACAGCTGCGGTAAGTGGATGGGACGGGAGGGGGGTGGGGGGCAGCTGCACCCCAGCAGAGAGCTGTCACTGGGCATCTGCGTGTGAGCGCGTCACCAGCGCAGCCTGTCAGAAGCCCTCAGCCCCCTCAGTGTGCGCTGACAGCTGCTCTGCCTGAGCAGGGGAGAAGGTTCGCCCATGCCCACGCTGGTCACGTTACAGCTGGAATCACGCGTCTGCGGTTGCTCATTAGGCATTTGATCACCCGTCTGCACCGTGGGAAGTGTGCCACCATCAACTTGTTGATTCAGGAAGTTTTCGTTTGTTTGTTTTCATTAGTTTAGCTATTGCCCAAATCTTTTTGCCTTGAACATGTCGTTTCAAGCAATATACACTGTGTGTAGGCTAACAGAATCAACTCTTTCCTGAATCATACCAAGTGAAATGTTTGATCCCACAGATAAGATCAGGATTTCAGAAACGCCTACATTTCCTGTTCTTGTTTTCCTGGCACCTCGATCAGTGGATTTAGTTTCTTCCTAACACATCCAATACCTCCTGTCCACTTTCCAGCCAATTAGGTAGCAGGACATATCCGCGTACATCTGACAGGGCCTGTCAAACAGATAAGATCTTGACCAGAATTAAGGCAAGGTGAAAGGCCAATCCCTTATGGCCATCTTACAGCGATTAACATCAAGATAATTATTAGTTGTGCGACTGTGGGAAATGAGGCCTGTGTGACTGGAGCCCTGAGGTTCAGATTTTTTTTAAACCGCCAATATGAAACATTATCACAATGTTACTCTTGTTTCTTATATATCACTTTGACATGAGAAGAATCTTGGGCTAAAACTACACCTAAAATATGTGTAAACGGCAGATAAGTGTCACAGCTGTCACACGGCATGACATCTACTGTCAATATTCTGAAATTTAGAGATAAATGTCATGTTTAACACTGTCTGTCTGTGCGTTTCGCATGACGGGTTTTAAGCGTTAGATTTACACGTTTCAACACCTTATCAGTCATCTTCAACAGAGCTTTCTGCTCAGTATATTTTAAGACCTTCAGTTCATGTGAAAATGACATAAGGGGATCCCAGAAGGCATTTAGCCTAACTCAAAAAGTGATAGTTCATCAGATCAATTAATAAAAAAAATAACTTAAAGGAGTAGTTCACTTCCAGAACAAAAAATTACAGATAATGTACTCACCCCCTTGTCATCCAAGATGTTCATGTCTTTCTTCAGTCATAAAGAAATTCTGTTTTTTGAGGAAAAGATTTTAGGAATTATCTCCATATAGTGAACTTATATGAACTTCCAAAATGCAGTTTAAATGCAGCTTCAGAGGGCTCTAAACGAGGAAGAAGGGTCTTACATTAGCGAAAATGGTTATTTTCTAAAAAAAAAAAGTACAATTGATATACTTTTTAACCTCAAACACTCATCTTGGTCTAACTCTGCGTGAACTCTGTTCGTTTGCAGTTACAATGTATATAAATTGTACTGAAACCGATTTTTTCGATACATAAGACCCTTCTTCCTCAACTGGGATCATTTAGAGCCCTTTGAAGCTGCATTTAAACTGCATTTTGTAAGTTCAAAGTCAGGGGCACCATTAAAGTCCACTATATGGAGAGAAATCCTAAAATGTTCAACTTAAAAAACATGATTTCTTTATGACTGAAGAAAGACATGAACATCTTGGATGACAAAGGGGTGAGTACATTATCTGTACATTTTTGTTCTGGAAGTGAACTAATGTTTTAATGCACTTTTTTTTTTTTCACCAATTATTTGTGTTATCTTGGGCTTTAAAGAGTGTCACATTGTTAGCTTAGCAAAAAGCTAATGTCAGACTCATTGAAATCAGTTGTGCTGAGTGTCTTTTGAGCTTCATGTGAGTAGGGTTATTTGTGTGCCATGTGACAGAATGACTTTCTTGTAGAGCACAAAAGAAGAAATTTTCAAAAACGTTTTTGGTCCATACAACAACAAAAAAAAAAAAACATCAATGGTTTCCTATTTTGTTTTCATTTTTAAGTGAACTATTGATTTTATTTGTAATCTAATGATATTTTGTTGATCAGAAAGTGTCTAAAGCAGTCCTGCAAAGTTCAGCTCCAACACACTTGTCTGGAAGTTTCTAATGAGTCTCTGAAGCCTTAATTATCTGGTTCAAGTGTGAACGCATGTTGAAGACTAACACGAAAGAGAATAAATTGTTGAATAAAGTCATTATTTTTGTTTTCTTTGTGGACAAAAAAGTATTCTTGTAGCTTCATAAGGTTATGGTTGAACCACGGATGTCACATGGACTTGTTTAAAGGAGAAGTCCACTTCCAAAACAAAGATTCACATATAATATACTCGCCCCATTGTCATCCAAGATGTTCATGTCTTTCTTTCTTCAGTCATAAAGAAATTATGTTTCTTGAGGAAAACATTTCAACATTTTTCTCCATATAATGGACTGATATGGTGCCCCGATTTTGAAGTCCAAAATGTAGTTTAAATGCAGCTTCAAACGATCCCTAATGCGGTTGTAAAAGATCCCAGCCGAGAAAGAAGGATCTTATCTAGCGTAACGATCTGTTATTTCCATAAAACTAATACAATTTATATACTTTTTAATGTCTAACACTTGTCTTGTCTTACTCTGCCTGGACTGTTTTTGTTCCGGTTCATGACAGTTAGGGTATGTCGAAAGACTCCCATCTCATGTTCTCCCTCAACTTCAAAATCGTCCTATATCGCTCTTTTACCATGTTTTGTTAAGGGTGTTCAATCTTCTTTGCATGTTCACTTTGCATAGACTGTGTCGAAACTTCTGCATGTAGGATGATTTTGAAATGATTTTTGAAGTTGAGGGAGAAAATACGATTGGAGTTTTTCAGCATACCCTAACTGTGTTGAGTCAGAATACTCAGAGTTCAAGGAGAGCAAGACAAGACGAGCGATGCCGGTGAAGGTCTTTAACTTCAGTCAATTCACTATACAGAAAGTGAAGGTAAGAAAACTGACGAAGATTTCTAATGCTGCATTAACGGCGCACATTCTCTCAGAGACGACAAGAGATGAATCTAATTCAACATATGTTGATAACGGTGTATAACTGACTAAAATTAATCACCCCCCCATCACCCCCATGGTCCGAGAGAACATTTTCAAACCGCAACCTTCTTAATGCTGTCTTGCTTATTTTTCTCAAGAGTATGATCTATTCAAGTCCATATCATACTAACAAGAAATGTTTCTAACCACAAGTTTGAGATGCTGTTGGCAAATATTCATCATGTTAAACAGAATCGCTTAACTTTTTTGCAACTATAGTTGGCTAACAATACTTTTGAAAAACCTAAAACTTCACACCCCAGGAATGCTCAAATATGTTACCATGCAAAGTTTGCAAATTAAACTTACTGTATGTGCAAAATTAGAATTTTCCATCCCATGTGTTCAAAAGAATTGTATCGTCATTCTTGGGAAACTGGCACAAAGTATCAGTAATAAAAATGGAAGTTGCTGCACTCAAGAGTCTGTGGCTCTTTCCCTACAGGAAGCCAGTGTAAGGTGCCATTCACACAGAACGCGTCTTTGCGTCTAAAAACACAAGAAACAGCACTCAGGAATGTTTTTTAAAAAAGCGCAGCGTAGAAAGTGAGGGTCTCGAGACGTTTTGCAGTAATGACAATATGCAGTGACAGAGATATTTCTGTCAAAGCACTTTTTTTAAGCAACAAGTTGTGATAACCGCTTGAAGACATGTTATATAATTCAGGTTATCTGGACACAGCCGCTATTACCGCCTCCTCCGCTATGTTGCCGTCAAATAAAACAGCGGTCATGCCAACTTGCTACTGTAAACGGAAGCTTGCAACACTTGCCCCGCCTCCGGGCCCTTCTGATTGGTCCACTGCTTTGGAACTGACATTGATGAGTGGCACTGCGTGTAAAGTTGAAAGTGTAAAAGATGCGAGATGCGAGCGTAATGGTCATGCACATCCATCAAGCGTGTGTTTACATAGAAAACAATGAAAAAGTAGTGCATCCCTTACCAAAAAGAAGTATACTTCAAGTTTATTTCATTAAGTACACTAAAGTAAAGTTTAAGTATATTATTAAGTATACTATATTCAGTATACAAATGTCAGTGTACTAGTAGTATACTTGTAAGTGTACTATTTCAGTACTCCTTGAGACTAAATTCACCCACTTTTTAGTATATAAAAGTATAGATTTAAGTATACTTTATGTATACAGGAGTAAACAACTAGTTTATATCTATGTTTTAGTTTGTACTGCAACTATACTAAAAGTGAACTTATAGATATAATGATATTTTACTAATTAAATGTAGTATTTTAGTACACGTTAAAGTATAATCTCAGTAAACTACTACTTTAGTAGTTTTATACTGCAAGTATACTCGTAAGTTTTCTTTAAGTGAACTTTACATCATACTTTAAGTATACTACCATGTCCCTATTAGGTATTAATTTGTAAATTTTGTTATATGATTATCTGAATATACAAAGCAGGAAACAAGAAAAATCAGGGTATAAGCCTGTAAACAAAAAAACATTTTATTCCAGCTTCATGCATTCTTTGTTATAAACACTTGAATGTGGATAAGTTTCAGAAATAATAATAAAAATAAATAAATAAACAACATTTTGAACAAAAAGCTGAAACAAAACTATGAATTGGATTCAGAGTAATAATCAAAACGTAGACGCATCTGTTATTTTGGTTTCTTCTTCGCTTGTATTTTGCATACAGAAGATGTGTAATAGCGCCCCCTACCATATAACAATGAAAACATGAAATCTCTGAGAACAATACTGCAAACATATTTAGAATTTTTCAAGTATGCTTAAATGTCATTTAAGTATATTTCTGAGAAGTACATGGTAGACTGAAAGTCTACTTTCCTATTTTTAAATAAGTATACTGATAGCACACTTGCATAAACTTATTTTTTTTGGAATGGAAGAATGCATTCTGTGTGAATTGACCCTTTTTGACCGTAAAATAGTAGTTATATGGTCATATTTTCACTTTCTTATAGGAGTTATATGGTCATATTTTTGCTTTCTGAACCAACTGAAGTCAGGAAATTGAAGCCTGAGAAATACCATAGTACAGTGAGTTACAGCAATTAAGCTGAAACAAGCTGAACAGTTTTCCTTAGAACAAAATTAATAATTTAAGATTTATTTTCATTTAAGGGTGAGAAATTCTTTTGAAAGCCATAACTTAGACAATCTAACAGTGGCTGAAGAGAGTATTAATTTTATTCTGTAAGGGAAGATAGAGCTGGGTATCATCAGTGTATAGATGAAGAGAGACACCATATTCTTCAAAAATAAAAGCCAAGGATAGCATATACAGGTAAAACAACACAAGCCCAAGAACTGATCCTTGTGGAACACCCCAACCGAGAGGAATGTTAGTAGATGAGCAATGTCCCAAACAAACAGTAAAACATCTTTTTGACAAATCGTGTGAGGCGGTTATGGGAGGTGATTTCACCAAATCATTTTGATGAAAGACTTCAGCTCAGGCCTTTCAAAATCATTACAGTAACATTTGAGATGGTGTGCGATGAGATCGGTGCGCTGATTAGTTTAACCATTTATCCAGTCACATGATCTGTTATACTTTTTGACGCACATTGAGGAATTTATTTGCCAACTGTGTTACCACTGAAGTTTATTCACATGTTTTCTTTTTGGATAAAACAATAGTAATGACACAGCCACAGTGTTTACGTAACATTTTTCTCGGGATTCATCCTACGGACAGCTAACTTTTGATTGACTCTGCCTATCAGACTGGGATATGAGAAAATATTTTAATATCCAAAAAAATGACACGTATCAGCTTTATTCCTGAGAATTATCCTGCAGTCATGCAATCGTCCCACATGCATCAAGTAGCATCTTGTCATTAGTTTGGCTTTCTGCACCTCCATCCAGCGAGGCGGTTCTTAGATTGAAGCGATTGCATACGCAAAAACATTCCCGCTTGCCAAAGCCTGCGATAAAAGGCTAGGAGTTAGTGGGTGTTCTCTTGTTTAGTCCTGGTCTGTTGGTAAAGCTAGTGTAGTCGACTGGCTCGACCAGTCGCTCCGCAGTCTGCAGCAGTGCCCTCGATGAGGGTGTTCGCAAGACCCGGGGAAAAACATCCGATGGCTCACAAAACAGAGAAGAAAACAGCAGCTGAAGATAAGGGACGGTTAGTGTGTGTGCGTCTGAGGAGGGACAGATCCAGCTGCCTGCATCATAAAGCATAAAACGAACGGCAGAGGAAATCCCTGTCCATGTTTTGACCTCAATTAAGCATTCGATAAGTGATGTAGAAGGAATTTAGTAGAGCTCAGCTGCATTCTTCTGGGCGGCAACATGCTGGAAAGCCGCAGAAAGTTTGCTATGTGCCCACACAGCAGTCCTGGGGCGTTACCTTTTCAGTCAACCATGTCCACCGCCCACAGGTGTATGTGTGTGTGTGTGTGTGTGTGTGTGTACACGCCTGGACAGACGTGGTCTCAGACGACAGGTGAGGGGAGAACACACATGCAGACGTGCGTTTCTGCTGCGGGGGAGCAGATACCTGCACCTTTTGACCCCAGACACATTACAAAGAACGCTGTTAGCTAATGCATTTCTCATTACCTCATATTTGAAGGTTTACTTAAAGGAATGTTCCGGGTTCAAGATGAGTTGAAGGGACGTCATTCATGGCATAATGTCAGTTGATACAAACAATCATTTTGATTAATTATGAAAGTATACGTGGCGTGCATTCAAAAGGGTTTAAAAGCAGAAACATAAAACTCGTATTTTTCTAAATTAGTGAGTGGAAGACATTTATTATGTTGATTGTTTTCGTTCTCGGTTTGTTTATTTACGTCAATTTGGATATTTCCTTATGTATACTTCACACGTATTGTGTGAAAGTTCCCTTGTAGACTTGAAATATTACACCAGAATTTTGCACAGACTAGGTTAGTAGGTTGTTATATCTCGTATAGTAATGTTTAGTTTGTGTGTTTTTAAGTCTTGTGGCTATACGTTTAAATGCGTGGTGTTGTATTTTCATTTGTATTGTGTTGCTCCATAGACTTCTACTGTAAGTTCATTACTTTTCCTATCACACTGCAGTATGCAGTCAACTGCAAGTAAGCCATTTGTAGGTTGATTTCCCTGAAAAATGTAACAATCCAATCGATCTCTTAAGAAAATGTAACAATTTTGTGAGAAGATTTTGTATGAATCTGAAACAACTCAACTGCGTGTTTATCTCACAGTTTTTGTTTTATAATTGTAAGTTTATATAATTATGGTGTTTCTTTCTTGCAATTCTAAATTGCGAGATAAAAAAGACATATAAACTATTATTGCAAGAAAAAAAATAATTTTCACAATTTTTTCCACAAAAAAAAGGAGAATGAAACACTAAATTCTAGGAGAAAAGCCAGTATTGCAAGAAAAAAAGTCTGAATTCTGAGTTTGTATCTAAATAATGTAGAATTGAAAGATGTCAAATCAAGAAAAAAGTCTGAATTCTGAGTTCAATTCTAAATAAAATAGAACTGGAAGATGTCAACTCTAAATTCTGAATCTAAAAGTCAGAATTCTAAGTTTATAACTAAAAAAAAAGTATATATTTGGAAGATGTAACTCTAAATTTGGAGGAAAAAAAAAAAAAAATCAGAATTGCGATGAAAAGGCCTGAATTCTGAGTTTATATCTCACAGTTTGAATTATGAGATAAAATGTTACATTTACCTTTATTTCATTATTTTATTTTATTTTATTTTATTTTATTTTATTTTATTCTATTTTATTTTCCTGTGCTGGAAACAGGCTTCCAATTTTCACTGTAACTTGGTGAAAAAAGTACATTTTTAATGTTGAATATTATGTTTAAACAAAGTTTCATAATGTTTTAAAATTTTCATAACGTTTTCCTTAAAAGTTTAAAACAGCTTAAAGTAACAAAATAAGCTTAACTGAAATGTCTTAGTTACATTGTGAAGTCACTTCTAGCAGTGATTTGTTTGTTTGGTCATTTTGGTTCCAGTGATTTATCCATTAGCTGGAATTCTCTGTTGACTCTTTGGATTCTTATCACTGCTCATGTTCTATTTGCTCTTGATTTTTTCATCTGATTGCAGAAAGGTCTACTTTTCACATTCTTTTCAAGCTGTTTGTGTGCCAGGGTGCCTTATAATATCAATAATTTTGGATTTATTTTTTTAATACTGGTCTGCCCAAGTATTAGTTCACAATGTAACAAACTGCAGAATTACTAGTCTCTTGGATCACTTCATTTCCAAGTCATTTTTTCCTCTGTCAAGTTTTAAAACACTCCACATGAAGTTCATAGATCTTGTCACAAAGTTAAAGCGCGTATGTGCCACAGCCATGTAATTATAGCGTACATCATTTAAGAGGCTTGTATTATAACGCTTATTATTTAAGATGATAGCCGTTGATAAATAAACCCCTCGCTAAATATAAAGTTTGTGAATCATGAAACATGTAAATATTCAGCTGAAATCCGTTTAAAGTAATCCACACCATGGCAAATGAAAAGATCCATTATAAAATCATCAGCTTGAGGATTTTTTGCTTACGCTGTAATTTAAGTGTGTGTCAGCGTGTGCGACTTGTGTGTTATTTATGCTAATTTGCATGCCTTTTTAGATTTTGGTAGAACTGACATCATTAATAAAGCGGTAATCCAGAGGGAAAAAAATAAACAGATCGCAACTCCATTAAGAGGCTAAATTTGTGTAATATGCCGGATGATCTATCTGAGGACGGATGAAACGGATCCAGAATGCGGTGGAGAAAGCGGGCAAAGTGAAGGGGAATGCCGGATAATTCCGTTAAAAAACATATAATTACTTTTAGTTCTAAAGTGAAGTTGGAGGCGATGGCTTGCATTTCAGTTTCGCAGTGTGTGTGTGTGTGTGTGTGTGAGAGTGTGTAGGCTGGGAGGCCTCGGCCCAGGCCTTGTTTGAGGAAAGATTATCTTGACAAATTGGATAAACATCTTCTGCATGACAGGACGCTGACGGAAGATCGGCTCTATGCGTGCACACCTGGTGATAGTTTGCTTAGTGTGCGAGCGTGGTGCGCGGTGGCGAACTCCCGCTCAGCCTGCCATGGGGTTTGTTTATCCGAAACAGGTAACAACAGGCATGAGAGGCCTAGAGCTTTCCAAAACACCCCGTGCAGGTTTTCAGGTGGCTTGGTCAGTGCTGCCGTCAATGTTTGTCAGACAGACAGGTTTAGGCCAGGGTTCAGTGAGCATCCAAAAGAGAAAAGGGTTGAAATGGAATATACTGTAAAAAATACAAATACTAACAGATGTGAATTATTTCAAAGTACATGAAAACCAGTGTTGGACCAGCTAGGCAAACACAGCTGTCTGAACAAAGAATTTTAAATTGAAGATCCCAGCATGCATTGCAGTATGAATAAATTATGAGGTTGCTGTTATAGGATTATCGTTGTGCTGTGTGACTTTTGTTAAACTGTTGTTGCTGTTTTGTCATTTTTGTTAGTTATTTGTTGTGGTGCAATATTAAGAGTTCACCTTTTTACATTTATCGATTGTCACTGTTGATAAGGTTTGTGTGTGTGTCAGGTAATTATGCTGCCTCACAGAAATAAATGATATTTTAAAATATGTGATCCTGGACCACAAAACATAAGTATCATAAGTAGCATAGGTATATTTGTAGCAATAGCCAAAAAATACATTGTATGGGTAAAAATGATCGATTTTAAGTAAAGATCATGTTCCATGAAGATATTTTCAAAATTTTCTACAGTAAATATATCAAAACTTAATTTTTCATTAGTAAAATGCATTGCTAAAAACTTAATTCGGACAACTTTAAAGGTGATTTTTTCAAAATATTTTGTGGTCCTGGGTCACATATATTAAAACAGAAAACTGATATTTGAAGTTGCAATAATATTACAAAATTGTGCTATTTTACTCGATTTTTCATCACATAAATGCAGCCTTGGTGAGCAAAAGAGACACATAAATAATAAAATAAAATAATAAAATAAAATGAAATAAAATAAAATAAAATACTTAATTATTCCTAAATTTTGACCCGTAGTGATATACAGTATAGCTACTAAAATGATTGAGATCAATTTATTTATAATAATAAAATAAAAATTCAGAATTTGCATTGAATGTTTACGTTTTCTCAATAATTTTTCAACTTTTTATCATGTACTAGTTACTATACTGCACAGTATGTATTGTATACTGCTTACTGTTTGGTAAAAATAGTTTGTGAAATAAGAATGCATATATATATATATATATATATATATATACATATACTTTTGTTGTTGTTTTGTATTATTGTTAGTTAGTTATTTTTACAATTGTTGACTGTCAGCCAATCTTTAGATTTGTGCTGAGGTCTACGTGCAAACTTCTACAATGATATCCCAGATATATACATCAATAATATGAATATACATATATGTGTATACCAGAATCTGTCTACCAAAAGACAGTATGTCTTCCAAAAGGTATTTGTTACTAAATGACAATTTGCTGTTTTTCTTGTACTAGTATACTATGCTGAACAGTACATACTGTATGCTGCTTGCTGTTTTGTAAAAAGTATGTTAGTCAGTAGTAGGTGAATCAGTTGATTTTATTGTTTTAAATACAGTTTTGTACACAAATGGCATTAAAAACATTTTTACAAACAAAACAGTTTGCTTGTGCACTGCATTACAGGATATAATGTGTTCTGATTGTTTTGATCTGCATATTTGGTAAATGTTGGTCATCTGGAAATTCCATCCATACAGAAAGTGTGCATATTATGCACTGCACAGTATGAATACTATCTACTGTAGGAATAATACGAGTAGTATGTTAGCATGTTATTCTGAACTGCCAGAGGCCGAGAGTGGGCAGCAGATGAAGTCAAATGCAATAGGTGAGAGAACAGGTGAACTTTCCCCTCCTCTCCCCCCATGTGTCCCCTCTCTCTCTTTCTCTCTCTCACTCTACCTGGCCTGTTTCCACGCTTATCCGTCAGCACAGGTGAACCGGGTGAGCATGAAACACTATCGTGGGACTGATTGTGTTGAAAACCCAGCCACTTACTCAGGCTCAGACTGGGTCTCACTTCCAGAACTGAACAGAACACCTTTTCACCTCCAGCTCACCGGGAAAAACAACAAAAGAAGAAGAGTATGTATATAATGTATGCCATTCTCTGTCTAAAGTGGTAAACACATATTATTTCGCAGACATCACTCAAAGTTGCGTAAAGGCAATCAGTCAATCATATTAGCGATCTAGATCGAGAAAATGATCCTGCAATGATTTTTCACAGTCAGAGAATGAATTGTAGGCGTGCCGTCTGAGGCTTAAACTAGCCTAACCGCAACCATAATAACATCATAACAGACATACCACATAGCAAATATGTTTCTCGTGAGATCTGTCCTGATACGCTGAACTGATTGCTTCCATTCACGTGCTATTATTCTCTATTCAGTAATATATTTTATTAAGCTATGTATTGTACAGTATACGAACAAGTAAATACACACACCACTGTTCAAAATGATGAAGAACCGCAGTTGGGTGTAAAATCTGTCCTATGCTCACACAGAATGTGTTACCATATCTTGATGACTGAGACAGGTGGATGGACCTTTCTGTTCTATCCTGAGGGAACTGTCTGTGTGTGATTGATCATGTCCAGTGTCACACCTAATATCACCTCTCCTTCTTTGTAGTTGAGAAATCACTGGAAGGAGATTCCATTACCAGCATTCACTCATCTACTCGCTCTCAGACAATGAGCCTTGTACAGTGAGCTTCACATGGACGTTGACATGACTCGAGCAATGTGCACCATGGCCGTCAAGAGAAGGTTCATTTATTTAATACTACTCATGAGGTTTCATTTCGACACTTCTGCCATTTTGTTCATATTTTATGCTGGATTTAATGATTTGTTATCTCATGGTTTTATTTCCAGTGTCTTTAGAGAGAGTAATTTGATCATACTTAACGGATTTAGTAGGTTTCTTAATTAACTATGTAACCCGTGTGTGCAGCCAATCCACTGACATAGCTTTAAGGCTTAAGCATGTTCTTTGGCAGTATAAGGTTGAAGGGATAGTTCATCCAAAAATGAAATCAAAAAGGGTGAACCATCCCTTCAAAGTTTTGGGTGCCAGTGAAATTGTCTTGCTGTCCATACTAGTTGACATTAGTTTGAATCCCACTCAGAGCACTGCAAGTAGGACCATTTAAACTGGTGCCGTGACCCTAATAAAAGTTGAGGTTTAGGAAGCTGAGTGTAACCAAGACCAGCTAGTACAGCTAGTAAGAGCTGTACAGGTAAACCTCACTCCCCTGACCTTAAAAGGGGCACTAGAGACAGACAGTAGAGGCTGCATCCTCATTGCTCTCACCAATGGAGTGGTCTCACCTCCATTTCTGGTTGATAATGGTTTGAATATCACTCTGAGGAGTACCAGTTTGACCAGTTACACTGGTGTCATGACCCAGATGGTTGTAACGTTTACTAGGGTCGTCGTAACGGAAGCCAGCTGGTAGGAGATGTGGAGGTAAACATCACTCTCCTGCCCTTTAAGAGGTGCACTGACATTAGGGCTGCAATCTTTAGTGTTCTTGTTAGTGCGGCCACTTTCCATAGTGGTTAGACAATAGAGGCTGCACCCATATTGCTCTCACCAATTGAATGGTCTCACCTCCATTTCTGGTTGATGCTGGTTTGAATATCACTCTGAGCAGTACAAGTTTGCTGTGACCCAGATGGTAGTGAGTTTTACAGGATTGGTAGTATCGGAAACCATCTGGTAAGAGCTGTGCAGGTATACTTCACTGTCGGGTACACTGATATTAGAGGGTGCAATCTTTAGCGTTCTTGTTAGTGCGCCCACTTTCGGTTGATGCTGGTTTGAATCCCTTGCAGAGTGGTTTGAGTAGGATCAGTTACATTGGTGCCGTGATCCGGATGGCAGTGGGGTTTAGGGGGTGAGTGTAACCGAGGCTAGCTAGTAAGAGTTTTACAGGTAAACCTTACTTCCCTGACCTTAAAAGGAGCACTAGCGACAGACAATAGAGGCTGTACCTATATTGCTCTCACCAATTGAGTGGTCTCACCTCCATTTCTGGTTGATGCTGGTTTGAATATCACTCTGAGCAGTACAAGTTTGCTGTGACCCAGATGGTAGTGAGTTTTAAAGGAGTGGTGGTATCGGAAGCCATCTGGTAAGAGCTGTGCAGGTATACCTCACTGTCGGGTACACTGATATTAGAGGATGCAATCTTTAGCGTTCTTGTTAGTGCGCCCACTTTCGGCTGATGCTGGTTTGAATCCCTTGCAGAGTGGTATGAGTAGGATCAGTTACATTGGTGCCGTGATCCGGATGGCAGTGGGGTTTAGGGGATGAGTGTAGCTGAGGCCAGCTAGTAAGAGCTGTACAGGTAAACTTTACTCCCCTGACCTTAAAAGGAACACTAGCGACAGACAACAGAAGCTGCATCCGTATTGCTCTCACCAATTGAATGGTCTCAACTCCATTTCTGGTTGAATATCACTCTACAAGTTTGACCAGCACTACAAGTTTAACCAGTCTTACTGGTGCCATGACCCAGGTGATAGTGAATTTTAGGGGGGTTGTGGTAACATAAGCCAGCTGGTAGGAGCTGTGGAGGTAAACCTCACTCTTCTGCCCTTTAGGAGGTGTACTGACACAAGAGGGTGCAATTGTTAGCATCCTTGTTAACGTACCCACCTTCCCTACTGGTTGATGCTGGTTCAAATCCCTCGCAGAGCGGTATGAGTAGGACCAGTTACATTGGTAACCCGGATGGTAGTGGGGTTTAGGAGGGTGAGCGTAACCGAGGCCAGCTAGTAAGAGCTGTAAAGTTAAACCTCACTCGCCTAACCTTAAAAGGGCACTAACGATAGACAAAAGAGGCTATATCCTTATTTCTCTTTCCAATGGAGTGCTCTCACCTCTAGTACTGGTTGATGCTGGATTGAATATCTGTCTGAACAGTACAAGTTTGACCAGTTACACTGGTGCTGCGACCCAGATGATAGTGAGTTTTAGTGGGGTGGTAACGGAAGACAGCTGGTAAGAGGTGTGTAGGTAAACCTCACTCTTCTGCCCTCAAATGGTGCGCTTGCAACTGACACTAGAGGCTGCATCCTTGTTAGCATGCCCAACTCCCATACTGGCTGATGTTAGTTCAAATCCCACTCTGATTGGTTTGAGTAGCCCCTATAGGTTGGTGCCATAACCCAGAATGTAATGTGGCTTAGGGGGTGAGTGTAACTCAGGCCAGCTGTTAAGATGCATTATTGATTGACCATGATATTAGAGGCTGCAATCTTTCAAATCCTGCTCTGAGCCATGTACAGTATCTCAAAAAAGTGAGTATACCCCTCACATTTCAGCAATCATTTTAGTATATCTTCTCAAGGGACAATACTATAGAAATGAAATTTATATTATAAACTTAGGATATATTAATGTGCAGCTTGTATAGCAGTGTATATTTACTGTCCCCTAAAAATAACGCAACATACAGCCATTATTGTCAAAACAGCTGGCAACAAAAGTGAGTACACCCTAAGTGAACTTTTTAAAAACTGTGTCCAAAGTGACAATATTGTGTGTTAGCACCATTGTTATCTAGCACTGCCTTAATCATTCTGGGCATGGAATTCAGAGCTGCACAGATTGTTGCTGGGATCCTCCTCAAATCCTCTATAATGACATCATGGAGCTGCTGGATGTTAGACACATGGCTTCACATGTTAGCTTCTCCACCTTCCGTTTGAGGATGCCCCATAGGTGCTCAATAGGGTTCAGGTCAGATCACCTTCACCTGCACCTTCCTCAGCAAAGCAACTGTCATCTTGGTGGTGTGTTTGGGGTCAATRTCATGTTGGAAAACTGCCGTTCGGCCTAGTTTCTGAAGGGAAGGCATCATGTTYTACTTCAGAAATGTACAGTACATAATGGAATCCATGTTTCCCTCAATTAACAGCAGCTCCCTAGTACCAGCAGCACTCATGCAGCCCCAGACCATGATGCTACTACCAACATGATTGACTGTAGGAGAGACACAGTTTTTTTGGTACTCCTCACCAGAGCATCACCACACATGCTGGACACCATCTGAGCCAAGTTTATCTTAGTCTCATCAGACCATAGGACGTGGTTCCAGTAATTCATACTCTTGGACAGGTTGTCTTCAGCAAACTGTTTGCAGGCTTTCTTGTAAGTCAGCTTCAGAAGAGGCTTCCTTCTCGGATGACGTCAATGCAAACCAACTTGTTGCAGTGTGCAGCGTATGGTCTGAGCACTGACAAGCTGACCTTCTACTTCTGCAACCTCTAAAGCAATTCTGGCAGCACTCATGCATCTGTTTTTTGAAGCCTGGTTCTGCACCTGACGCACAGAATGAGCACTCAACTTCATTGATCGACGCTTGCGAGGACTATTCTGAATGGAACCTGTTTTGGAAAACCTCTGTATGACCCTGGTTTCAGGTTGTTACTGAACCTCTTATAGCCTAGGCCATCTTTGTGGAGAGCAACAATTCTAATTCTCAAATCTTCAGAGAGTTCTTTGTCATAAGGTGCCTTGTTGAACATCCAGTGGTCAGTATGAGAGAATTGTACTCAAAGAACCAAATTTTAACTGTTCTAATACAAGATACACAACTTTGTATGGTCCTGTCAAGCAGACAAAAACATAAACGTGATGAATAGGACATGTGGCTTTGCATGGTTAAATTACATAGTGCTGTTATCACTTAGTGTGTACTCACTTTTGTTGCCAGCTATTTTGACAATAATGGCTGTATGTTGGGTTATTTTCAGGGGACAGTAAATATACACTGCTATACAAGCTGCACATTAACTACTCTAAAATATATCCAAGTTTAATTTCTGTAGTATTGTTCCTTAAGAAGATATACTAAAAACGTTGCTGAAATGTGAGGGGTGTACTTACTTTTGTGAGATACTGTATGTAGGACCTGTTACATTGGTGCCGTGAAGCAGATGGTAGTGAGTTTTAGGGGAGTGAGTGTAATGGAGGTCAGCTAGTAAGAGTTGTAAACCTCACTCTTCTGACCTCAAGAGCTGCATTATTAATGCTGAAAGCTACAATTTTTGGCATCTATTTCAATGCACAAACTGGTTGACACTGGTTTAAATTTCTCTTGGAGCGATGCAAGTAGGACCAGTTACATTGATTCTGTGAGTTTAGAGGTAAAGGAGGCCTGCTAGTAAGAACTGCAGGTTGACACTGGTTCAAATGCCTCTTTGAGTGGTGCAAGTAGGACCTTTGGTGCCATGACCAGGAAGGTAGTGCGGTGTAGGGGGTAAGTGTAACAGAGCTAGTAGGAGCACAATAGGGGTCAGGGGTGTCCAAACTCAGTCCTGGAGGTCCATAGTCCTGCAAAGTTTAGCTCTGACCCTAATAAGACATGAACCAACTAAGCATGGTCTTACTAGGCATACTAGATACTTCCAAGTAGGTGTGTTGAGGCAAGTTAGAGCTAAACTCTGCAGGACACCGGCCCTCCAGGACCGAGTTTGGACACCCCTGGAGTATGTAAAACATCATTCCCCTTGCAACCAAGAGGTGCATTGTTGATTAATGCTATAATCATTGTTGAACAATTTTAGCTTGTTAGGACATCTCCCATGCCAGTTGACCAGGATTGAATCCCATTTGGAACCGTTCAAGAATGACAAGTTATACTGGTGCCATGATTTTAGGGGAATGAGTGTAAAGGAGGCCAGCTAGTAAGAGCTATGCAGGTAAACCTCACTCCCCTGCCCTCAAGTGATGCATTATCGACTGATGCTACAAGCTGCATTCTTGTTAGTGCACCAACCTCTCCTACAGGTTGACACTGGTTCAAATACCACTCTCAGTGGTGCAAGCAGGACCGGTTACTTTGGTGCCGTAACCCGGAAGGTAGTGCAGTTTTGGGGGTAAGTGTAATGGAGCTAGCAGGAGCCGAGCATGTAAAACTTCACTCTTCTTGTTTCAAAAGAAGCACTAATGATTAATGCAATAGGTTGCAGTCTATAGCTTGTTAGGATGCCATGGTTCTGAATCCCATTTACAGTGGTTCGAGTAGGACCAGTTACACTAGAATTTGTGGTTACACTAGAATTTGTGGAAGATGGTACTTGTAGCATTTTGGAAATGTCTGATGACAATATAATCTTTTTTCATACCATGCTATTCTTTGGAGTATGTTAGGCTAGCATGACAATACCATGGCACATAGAGTATAAACCAGGTTTTACAAACAGGTTTTGGCACATGCTTGTCTGTTTTCCTAAATAGTTTGACACTATTCCAATACCCAGCCCAGTCCCCGTCACATTTAGGGCAACACACCAGTCCGCCGCACAACAAACAATGCAGGCTGACTGGGCTTTACTAAAAATAATCCCCAAGCAAACTGTGCTCTTTTTCACATCTGAGAATGTGTGAGAGGATCCACTAATCAAGTCACAAAGCGGCTAGAATACAAGCGTGGAGGAAACACAAGGCAGGCTGCATAAAAGCCCTTTGTACGATGCCCTGTTTCTCTTCTTCTCTCTGAGTGTATCATAGCTGACATTTCCACTCTCATTAGAGAGATTCCATGAATGGGAGCTCAAGGATGGCGTGGGTGAATGACAGGCAAGGATGGTGAGCGTTGTCCTCCACATGGTTTATATCACAAGCCAAAGCCACATTCTTCTCTAATGGACCTAAAAGTCTGTTTGGGGTCGAGCCGCCAGTTTGACCATAGTGGTGTTCAAGTCATTGCATGCAATATATATGTCATGTTTGTCCTCTCACTCACGGTTCTTGTCCCTTTATATGTTCTTTTGAATTTTATAGAAAGTGAGTTGTTATCTTCAGGCTAACTGCTAGCTGGCCGTGCTAACTAGCCAAATAAAAGTCAGGGTAAGATGACACTTTAGGTAGTCATTTCTAGATAAAGTGCATCTAATTCTTTATAGCTTCATTAATTTTAAGACATTCACTATCTTCCTAAGGTCTAGTGTACTTTCAGACTATAGAAGCCATTATTATGGATGATACAATTTATGATTTACCATAACATTGCACCTGCTGTTGGTTTTGGCACAAAGTCAATGATCTAATTAAAGGGGGTGCTTGTTATAGGACCAAAAAGAAACTACTTTTTACAGTATATTTATTGTCGTTCCAAGAGTATAATCCTAAGTGATTCTGAGATTGAACGGGATGAGAATCGCAGATGCTGGATATGGTTGTGTGGCCATATGTTTGCTGAATCACTCCCATGACTCTCTTTGAGATCTTGGCTTGATCCCACTGAAGTCAATTCTTATGTTTCCAAAATGTGCAAACTTGGCTCACTTTTTTTTTCTATGCATTTACAAAAAGAGCTTTGACTCCAACTGGGAAATCAAACAGAAATATGGAGCAAACCCAGTCCTGGCTGTTACATGTAGAGGACATTTTAATTATGACCTGCCTCAAGTTAAAATACAGGGTAGATATATATTTTATAATTTTGTTATAACTTATTTGGAAACATCGTTAGGTCTGTACAATATGAAACATGATAACTCTAAAGAAAAGACCATTTGCGATTTCTAATGCAGGTTAACAGCCCTAGTTAAAAGTGCATCTACTTGTTGGTAGTTACTGCTACCACAGTTTTCAGGAGCACAAGCAGAGTTTCTGGATGACTTGTTGCTGTTGTCCATTTGGAGTTCAAATTACGGGATCAGAGTCCAGACATCCTCCATTCATACAGTTTGTATGGCCACGCCAGAAGGCAAGTAGTTCTCTGCTGCCCAGATATCATCTAGCGACTACAAAGATTCCTGTGACACGACTCTCTCTAAGCGACCGATTTAACCATCTCCAGGGAAGCACAACACAATGCCAATATTGAGAGAACGATACCTTGACCTACCAACACAGGCTTCACCTCACATAATTTCTGTGATGGTTTTTATCTGAAATATTATTAATATTAAAACACCAACAATTAAAACTGTCCGTGTCCAGCACCAGAACCTAAAAGAGTCATTCATTACTGTCAAAGGAAAAAGCATTAGTGTTTCCAAACAACAAATCAAATCTCGGCTGGCAGTGATATTACAGTTTGCTGCTGTGAGAGTTTTCATAGCATGAACAATTCCTCAGTCAAGAGCAGACAGTCATCTTGTGTGGGCTCTTATGAAGTCTGCACTGTTCACGTCGTCCTACCCCACGGTGGCCATAAGAATATGCCCAGTCATCACGCCACTGAAAAGCGCATGAATCAGTTCATAGCGGCCCCTCCGTGCCGTTCAAATGGCACTGTCACCCATTTTAAGGAGCCACTGCTGCGGGATGATGTGTTTGTTTGTCCTGCAGTCAAGAAAATAATCACATGATTAGTTATTCTTCAGCCAGCTTCGCTTTTTCACTCATGTTTTTGCCTTGCCTTGAGGTAAAACTCTTAATTAATAGTGAATATGTTCCCTATTCTATAAGTGTTACCATTAATGCATTTACTAACATGCAACAGTATATATTAACTTTTGTTAATGTTAGTTCGTTAAATTTTCATGATCATGTTAACACACACTTTTTATATTAATAAAGGTTATTACATGCTATATATGTACATTTTCACAATATATTAACATAGAAAACAGCGACACTGTAAAAAGTTTAGCAGCTGCCTTACAATTTTAAGTTAAATCAAATTAGTCATCTCAACTCACAAGTTAAATCAACTTAAAAGTACATTTTATTGTAATGAGTTAAAATGACTTGTAGTTTTAAGTTGACTTAAACTTTTAAAGCAGCTGCTGAAAACGTTTTTTACGTTGAAACTGGTGAAAACTTTTTACAGTGTATTTTAAATTGTAATAGTTTACATTATTACTATTTTTATTGTATTTTGATCAAATAAATGCAGCCTTGATGAGCCTTCTTTCAAAAACTGAAAAAAAAATCTCAATTTTACAAATTTAAATTTTACCATTTTACATTTACAATATTATGTTATGTACATATTAGTATACATAACATTACACACATTTTATGTTATGCACATATCAGTGTACATAATATTACACACATTTTAATACCACAATTTAAATACGGTACATAATTTGCTTAAATAGAAGTTTAATTGTCTTATCTTTAAAGTATCAGACTAAATATATTTCTCAAATAGAATAAAATTAATTTAAAACGTGAAGATATATAGCTGCCAATATATTTAATTAAAATGCTAGAGATTTTTTGGGTCTTTTCCCAAACTCTAGTGTGGTCTGAAAGCAGTCCAAAGTAAATTGCGGAAATGAACCAATTATTAATGGCATATAATTTGCCTATTAAAATATTACAAATTTCCCATTGCTGTCAGTCATGTTGATGTTCCCCTTAGCAAGCACTTCATTCTTCTGGCAGACAGATGCAATGGTTTCAAAAAGACAAAACATGTAAGCTGGCATCATCTCTACATGAGTCGTTACCTAGTGACTGTAGTAAACAGCTGCCGGTAATATTCACATTGATAACACAATCGTGCCGTGGTATGGAATCAAATTAAACACTACAGGTACGTTTTCAAAAGGTACACCTTTGTACGATATTTCCCCCTACATGGAGCATATTAGTGCTTTAAAAGTACATGTTGGTACCTAGTACCTTTTGAAAGGGTACTGTCCCAGTGATAGCTTTTGTACCTTTATTTTTGAGAGTGTATGATTCAGGATTGGACCAAGTGTGAAAATAGTCCAAGCTATTGAACGAAACAGCTGAGTAATGAAGTTGTTTTTTTGCAGTTCCTACATCATTCTTTCCATCAAACCTTCTGTGGGAGAGAAATTTTAACTCCTGCCTTCTTGTTGACACCTCACAAAATGAGAGTGTTTCAAGGGATCCTTCAAAACTCTCGGCTGTTCTCACATTGAAAGAGACGAGATGAAGAGCAGGGTCAATCCCCTTCCCCCATCACAGGCCTACAGCTCAGGGACTCCATCTATGGAGGAGGCACCTATTGGTTCCCTGCTCATTTGTATAATGTCGGGTCACGGATGAAATTGAGTCTTACATGGGGGATTGAAGTTTTAATTCAGGCACTGCGCTTTGGGGCTTCAGCCCGGCCTTTCCGCCCACTCAACACCCAATCAATTAACGGAGAAAAATACTCCTGTCTCCTGAAGTCTTCCTGTCACAACGGAGAACGTGTACCGTCAACTTCCAGCTGTTGTTTGCTTGTGTTTAAATATGGATGATATACCTGTGAATACGCTGTAGATAACAAATACTCGCAGTCACATCACAGATGTATGCTAAACAGGATTAGCAGCACGAATATCATTTTGCATAACTGTCCGTCATCCACACAACACGTTTCTGTGGCCCGGGGCTATGAGATCAGATGTTTTTCGACATACCGCAGTTGCATTGCGCATCTGTCAAGTGTACTAGCATGCTAACCACTTCTGACTATTCCCCACATGCGCCAGAGCGCTTCGCGCTTCGGGTGACTGGCGGTAAATGAAGTCAGCATCTTTGAGCTGCGCCTGAGGGAGACGGCAAAATAACAGCAACATACGGACAACATAAAGCCATCCTGATGGGTGGCCTGGGCCCGATATGTCAGAGTGAACACGCTAAACTGTTCTTCTCTGAGTGCTAGGTGACTTAGCTTGAGTAAATGTACCTTCAGAAGTGATGATTCACTTGAAGGTGTCAGAGATGCATTGCCATCTTCAATTTCACTGAAGGAAATGACAACCTACAGTATAGGCTTATACTCTACCTGTGTTTTTGTTAATGTACCTATACATACAAGTCGCTGGTGTTTCCAGCTGAAATGAACACTAGAGGCAGTAAAATCCCAAGAAATTTTATTACTGTTCACACCGTAGGTTATCAGTTAATGAACATTTATTTTCACACAGTTATTTGCAAAATACTATTCTAGTGCATGATTTGTGAGCTAATACATTTTGATTTTGCACCACATAACTAACTTCATATGTATGGCTTTTCTGATGTAGTAAACTTGCTTGGTAGCACACCCGGTACAGCATTGCAATTGCAATGTGAAGCACATTGTACAAATCCTGTGAGATGAAATGGCATATCTCAAGTTTGCTTTTGTTAACACTATCAGGTATAGTGTTAGTGGCATAGTATTTTCAAACATTTCAACCACAACCAACCTAATTAAATACTGCCAGATTCATCAAGTTCATCTGCTCTGGATAAAATCAAGTGCACTTTTACCAGCAATCACCAAAAATGTAATTTCTAAACTGAGGCAATACATCTAAAGACAACTAACTTAATAAACGGTTGCCAGATTTACATTCACCTGCTGTTTTTAATGTGAAATAATGAAATAAAATGTTTTCAGATTTATGTTTATCTGTTTCAGACATATCTGAATGTGCTTTTAGCATCACTCATGAGACATTTCACTTCCAAACTATCACCATTTATGTATAACCGACACAATAAATCGCTGCCAGATTCACATTTATCTGCTTCGGATAAAGCTGAATGCACTTTTAGATTGAAATAATGAAATCAAATGTTTCCACAATTATGTTCATCTGTTTTGGACAAATCTGAATGTGCTTTTAGTACTTTTAGTGGCACTGACTGGACATTTGATTTCCGAACTGCCGCAATACAACAGTCACGCCGTGTCTACACTGGACGCGAGTGGCACAATGTGACGCGACTTGACAAAAGACAATAGGACCCATTATAATCAGTGATGCTGTCTACACTGGATGTAGCATGGCAAATCCCAACAGGAAACTGATGCCCAGAGCCGATTTTCCCTATACACAAAATATGCATGCTGCGTTGGGCCCCCAAAACACCAGAGGGCCCCCTTGTTCTCAAAAATGATTTAATTTTAGTTTAGTTTTTGATTTTGGCCAGTGTTTATTAAACATGAATGTTCCTTTCTTTTAATGCGGCGCACTATCGCCCTTTCTAAAAATCAGAGGAATCATGTAACGTGAATGTCATTTAGTCTCTTGCTGGACACTAAAAAAGTTAGCATCACTCACCAGTTATTTCTTTTCTGACCTTCTGCGATATGTACAACAACCAACATTATTCAAACTTTCCCAGATATCCATTTGCCTGCATTGGATAAATCCAAACACGCTTTTAGCGCCACCCACTGGAGATTTAATTTCTGAACTGCTGTGACACATACAATAATTAACGTAATCAAACTCGCATTATATCGCATTCATCTGTTTCGGATAAATCTAAATGTGCCTTTAGCGCCACCCACCCAACATTTATTTTCCAAACTGCCGTAAAATGTAGTACATCCAATGTGATAAAATGCTAACAGATTCGCATTAATTTGTTTTGGATAAATCTGAACATGATTTTAGTGCCACCCGCCAGACATTTAATTTCAAATTACTGTGATATAAAAAAAAAATGCATAAAGTGTGGCAAGATTAACATGAATCTGTTTTGAATTCATTTAAACATTCTTTTAGCACCACTCACTTGATATTTTATTTTGAATAAACATGCATGTAACGCCACTGTCGTGACTATCGTATTTAATTTCAAATTTGCCGCAATACATTCAACAAGCAGAATAATAAAATATTGCCAAGTTGACGCTAATTTGTTTTAAATAAATCAGAATATGTTTTTAGCGCCACCCACTGGATATTTAATTTCTGAACTGCAGTGATACATACAATAATTAATGTAATAAAACGCTGCCATATTCGCATTCATCTGTTTCAGACAAATCTGAATCACTCACCTGACATTTAGTTTCTGAACTGCCACGAAATGTTCAACAACCAGTGTAATAAAATGCTACCAGATTCGCATTAATTTGTCTCAGATGAATCTGAACATGATTTTTAAGTGGAATTTGACAGTTTATTTCCGAACTACTGCAATACGTACAATTACCAACGTAATACAACACTGCCAAATTCGCATTTATATGTTTTGGATAAATTTGCATGTAATGCCACTCACATGACATTTAATTTCAAATGTTCCACAATACATTCAACAAGCAGAGTAATCAAATGTTAATGTTCATTTATTTTAAATAAATCTGAATGTGCTTTTAGCACCACTCACTGGACATTTCATTTCCGAACTGCCGCAATGCATACAACATAAAACACTGTCACAAAAATGTGCAAGAAGCAATATAATATCAATATTTTTTTGCAGAAATGTCATCACAGGAATGTTTTCCAAACACTTGAGTTGGGGGATGAGCATCTTGCGGCCTGGATGCCTTCACATATCCTTTCCCGGTAATGCCGTGCCTTTGTTTGGCGAGATCTTCCATGGTCAGAAGTGGCCAGGAACTGGAAGGCAGTGTGTGTTTTGTGTGCGTGTGTGTTGGGAGGGGTGTTTGGCTGGCTTGTAACTGTGTTTGACCCCTTGCCGGGCCATGGCTAATGCAAGTGTGGGCTAGTGAATGGACCGAGGTCAGCGCCCAGTGACACATGACCTGCCACGGTTAATTCCAGCCGAACAATGGATCCGGCCCTGCCGGGAGATCATCCCATTACACCTCCATGCCAAATTAATTGTTTGTTTTCATGGACTGCTCTCGCGCTGACCCCGCGGTCAACTTGCCTTAATAACATTCGGTGTTAACCTGGGAAAACGAAGAGTGCAATTCGGTCCTAACACGGATGGAGCTCAGGTTCGCCCGGACCTTCTCCACTCTGTCACAAATGGACTCTCGGTGCTTGCTGAAAAACCATCAATTACGTGAGGTAATATCCTTTTTCACAAATAGTACTTGAGAAGCGACCACAAACGCCAGAATGTGCCCAAATACAAATGCAGGTAGAGGTAAAAGGAAGCAGTGGAAGCTGATGGAGAGCAGCGTGTCACAGCACTTTGTGTTTAAATAAAGAGGCTGTTGAATGCGGAGAGCACGGCGCTGGCCTGGGAGCTTCGAGAGCGAGAGAGACAGCAATGTGACAGAGTTTCAGCACCGCAGGGCTGCCACAATGATACTGCATAAGACTTCTACTGTTACACCTTCCCTTACTGTATTGTATTCCAATGGGACGCCCTACACTAAGATTAATTATGACTCATTTACTCATTTGCATACAGTCCAGTAGAAGGCAGAAGCATAACATATTTAGGCGTATACACTTCCCCTGCATTATTCAGAATAGCTGCTGATCAATAAGTGGTTTAAGAATCTTGAGATTCTTAAACTTTTTGGTGCAGATGTATTATTTTTTTTAAGAAGTGCATTAAAAATCTGATTCATGCAAGTTTACTATTTTCCTGTTTAATCCTGTAAATCTATATTTATAAAACACTTTATGTATAAAACACTATATGTATAAAGCACTTTATAAATAAAGCTGACTTGACTTGGCTATGATTAGCATGTTATAATTTTCTCAGTTAAAATTCATCTTAATATTTTTTTGGTTAGAAATGTCCTCCTGATATCATGCATTCTTCAGTGGAAGCCCTAATTAATTAGTTTGGCATCATTTATTATTATTTCTTAGGAAAAAAAAGACAAAATGTTTTAGTGCTTATTAATAATTGAAAACTTTTGTCTGCTGAATCAAAGTCATATGGTGCAACCAACATACAGAGACATGTAGGGGGAAAATATTTTAAAAATGATTAATTTTACAAATCAAATTGAACAGATCTCCCAAAATAACAGATAATTTGAGATCAATTTTTAGAATAAGAAAGGTTAGTTGAGGCTCTAAAATGTCATGTGGTGTGATTCTCCAAAAACATAATGACTTCTATTATTTAATAGTTCATGATGTTTAAAAAAAAAAACTCGAAAAGTAGAACTAAAACAAGATCTGTACACATATAGGGTTAATTAAAAATGTAATGTGATATGACCATTAAGTAAAAAGTATTATATTTTTGAGTCATTATGAGTTTAAAAAAAAAAAAACCTGTATTCATTTTAAATAAATGTTTAATGTAAATACCAACATATATACAAAAAGCAGACAAATTAAAATACTTTTTTGCTTATTTATAAAGCATTTTAATGTAATTACGTACATGATATGCAATAATTAACTGCATACATAAATATTTGCAGAGACAAATAAAATAAAGTCAATTTTTAAAAAAATAAATATTGTGACAGGTGAAGTTGTGAATAGGCAAAACATAGCATTTACATCGGCCTTCTGTTATGTTTTATTGAACATAATTCACTGATATACATTTCGAAACAATTCATTTTCCATCTTTTATCACATTTTTTTACACACAAAACTTCAAAGCCAAATAAGCTAAGCAAAGACTCTCCTAAACTGGCTTAAAAACTTGAAAAGTGCAGCTGATTTTAGTGAATCAGTTCATTTTGTGGTTTCATTTCAGTGAGTCGATTCAAATAACTGATTCACTTACTCATTTGTATCCATCTGTCTTTTATTGTTACAAAATGTGTAGTAAAGATTTTTAAGTTTGTAGTTTAAAACTGTACTAGTGTTGTTAACTATTTATTACTAGGGTAACCTGACTGAAGGTTACTAAAAAAATATAAATAAAAATATAAAATCTTTGTATTTTTGATTGAACATATAAAATGCAATAAATCACTCTCAGAAACAAAATAAAGCATCTACTAACATTTCAAAATGATTCTTCCATTGATGTAGCAAACAAAGAATAACCGTATGGCGTCAAAGAGACACAGAAAGACAATCAGTTATATTGCATTAAAATATGCCCATTATAAAAACGGTTTGGAGTTTCTTTTGGTGAAATGTCACACAGAACAAAATTACATTAGTAAATTCCATATACACAGTCATTTTAGCATGGATCCAACATGTACATTTACTGAGAGGTCAAAGTTGATGCTCCAAGTTTGCTGACACGTGCATATCTGGTTCTCCACGAGACGGCGAATCAGGAGAATTCGGCTCACAGGTTTGGACAGAACCTGCAAAAGCTAAAACAAATACTGTGATTAGGAATCTGAGCAGCTCTGAGAGTGATGGAGCTGCTATCTCTACCTATCACTCCAGTTATTTGCGTTTAAAAGGCTATAGTTTAGACAGCAAACACTAGTTTGGGTCCAGTCTTCCTGATGGAGGAGGAGAAGGTCAGCTGGTCAAAGTGACGGATGTTGCGTGTGTAAAGATGCAAAAAGCGCCGTCGAAAACAAGCACGAATGATCACAAACAATTATCATTTATTTAGTACTATAACGCAAAGCCACTCTAAAGGAAAACAATTGAACAAGGAGTCTATCTTGCCTCTCAAAAGACTCTCTCTGGAGTGTGTTTAGTAAATTACAGACCTTGGAATTTTCTCATAATTGGCCATTTTATCATTTTGTTACAGGGAGCTTATTCTGAAGGGGCTCCCAATATGATTTATGAAATACAATTAAGCGTGAATTCTTTCAGCGCCTCATTGCCGGGCCGCGGCACGCAGCGTATCTGCCGCACTACATTGAAATAATATGTAAATACCGTTAAGTAATTGGAAAAACAGCCACGAACGGAAAGAACATGTGACCGAGAAGGGAAAATTGTCGGTGGATTGTGGATTTATCCCCCCCTCCCAATAAATATTCCAGGGGCTTCCCTCCCATCATCTCTATTTTTAAAGTGGAGAGCGAAACGGTCTCCAACTGATAGAGAAACTCATTTCGTAGAGCGTGTTCAAAGAGATACGCCTGCTGCGGAGATTGAACGCTCTCCACGAGCCAGTTCCTCTTTGTCAAACAAAAGACGCTAATGACGTTGATCTCTTTCCAGGCCAAATTGCTTAGTTAAGATTACCACATTTTTGGTTGGTCAGAAAAGGACTGTTAATTTCAGTGTAGCTATAAACAGTATGTTAATATTGCACACAAATAATCAGCGAGAGAAGAATTTAATAATTTCACAGGAATTAAATGACAGTCAAGCATTTTTTTTAATTCTGTTATTAGTGGAGTTTGCTAAAGTATGCATATTGCAATACATATTGGTCAAATAGTAAACTTTAACTTAACTCTTCTTACTACAGGTGTGAATTTTATATCACATTAGTCAGCTTGTTGAGTTCATTTTCATCTGGCAATGATAAAATGGGTGAAGATTTTAATAATGCAGTAGGGTTTTTTTTTTTTTTTAACTGCCCAAAACACCCTGGCAAACTTCTAGAAAACACTCAGAACACCCTAGCAACTGCATAGCAGCTAATAATCGCTCATAACACCTTGGAAACCGCATAGCAATGACCTAGCAACCACCCACAACACCCTACTAACCAACACTTTTACATGGCCTTACACTCACATTTACTTCAAATAGTGTTACTTTTATAATAATTTGATATTTGTAAATATACATTTTATGAATTTCAACTAATAGTATTTTAGTATTGAGAACTATTACAGTTTTGGTGCAATTGTGCTTTTAGAGTTTAGTTTTGTATGTTTTAATTAATTAATTAATTTATTTATTTATTTATTTATTTTAATGGGTATGTATTGTTATACTTTTTTAATTTATATATTATATTTATTTAATTAAAAAAATATATTTAAAATGTCTAAGTTTTAGACTAAGTTAATTTTGTACATCAAATGAACTAAATGAAAATGAGGAATATTATCTTGCAAATAACGGAAACAAAATAAGCTTTTTATTTACTATATTAAACTTATATTAAATATGTTTTTAAACTTACATTAAATAAGTTTTTAATATGTTTTTCAGTTATTATTTACTTTATTTCAAGCAATGATTTTTATTTTATTTTATTTTATTTTATTTTATTTTATTTTATTTTATTTTATATATTTAATAATCCTGATCAAATCTTTTTTTCATTATTTAGATAATAATAATAAAAAAGTAGGACACTATATTACTGTGTTTATTTAATTAAAATATGACAAAGCATTGCTTCCCATCATTCTATAGCCTTTTTCTTAATAGGTCTGCATTTTTATACATTTTTGATTTTGTACTTTTGTTTTTATTTATTTAATTGAAAATATATTTTATATTTCCAAGTTTTAGATTGTGTTAATTTTGTATATTAAATTATTTTTTAATATATTGTTTCAGTTATTATTCACTTTATTTCAAGCAATGATTCTTATTTTAGTTTAGTTTATTATTTTATTTTCTATTGTATTATTATTATTATTATTATTATTATTATTATTATTATTATTATTATTATTATTATTATTTAGATAATAATAATAGCAAAAAAAAAAATGTAGGACACTATAATTCTGTTCATTAATTAAAATATGACAAAACAATGTTTACCATCATTCTTTAGCCTTTTGTTTACTTTTTAAATAGCTCTGTATTTTTATTTTTTTATTTTAGATTTTATATTAGTATACGTTTTATATAAGTTTTAGATCAAATTAACCAAATGAAAATGAGGAATATTATCAAACAAATAACTGAAATAAAACAAGATTTTTTATATAAAATATATTAATAAATATATTGAATAAGTAAGTTTTTATATTTATATTAAATAAGTTTTTTTTTTTTTTTTACTTTTAATTAAAATATGACCAAAAACGGTTTCCCATCATTCTTTAGGCTTTGAGAAGAACCTCACCACACATACTCACTCTCGGAAGTGTAGTGACAAAGTATCGTACATGTTCACCAGCCATCCAAAAGAGAGAAGACAGTTATAAACTACAGTTTTGTTCACTTTTCTCTCTCTCTTCCTCCTCTAGAAATATGGAGGCAACGCCTTGAGGCTTTCCAGTCCCCATTGTGAGGACTGCCAGTTCTGTTTGGGCTCATTGTTCTCGTCTAATCAGCCGTGGCAAATGTGGAGCCCTCCAGCTCATTACGTATTCGCACTCAGAAGTGACCATGGGAAGTTTTCGGAGGCCCAGCCCCGGCATGGGCTGATGAATTACCTGCCTAGACGACACCTAGTGAATCCGCGCAGTTGCCGTGGCAGTGCCTCCTGACGGGACCGTCGACTCATTGCTCATCCCGGTGGTCAAACAACTGCCCCCCTCCCTCCCCTGCTCCGACCGGCTTGAGTTTCACTATTGCCGTCTCGTCTTTCAGCACCTCTGCCCCCCTTCCACACACTCTACGCTCTGTTTACAAACTCCTGCTAACGATGGCCGCCCTGACGAGCTTATACAAGGCCTGTTGGCAGTAGTGTCCGACATTTATCCAAGACCGAATGTGATATCAAACACTAAAGGATACAATATTCCTTAGACTTTCTTAACAGATAAAGTTAATCTTGCGTAAAAGCTCATCTACCGGCTTATCTACAGCAGTGGTTCTCAACTGGATTGTTGGGACCCTAAAATGGGTCACAAGTGTGTTCCGATGGCAGACAGAAGGGGAAAACAATGCTAATGCAAATAACAAAAAGCAGCTAACCACATAATTGTGTGCGGTTATGGTAAACAAACACTTTTGGTAGGAGAAAACACTTTCATTGTCTTTTGTTGTTGATGCAAATTTGTGAGTTTATTGGGTCAGTTAGGTTAATGGATCAATGACGTACAAAAGTGTTTATGATAACAAAAAACTTCAGAAAAATACATGCACAAGTCCTTTCAAATGTACTGTATTCAGGTTGGCTTCATGTGATTTTTAAAACTAAAATAATGTGACCCTGACCCACAAAACCAGTCTTAAGTAGCACGGGTATATTTGTAGCAATAGCCCAAAATACATTGTATTGGTCAAAATTATTGATTTTTCTTTTATGCTAAAAATCATTAGGATATTAAGTAAAGATCATGTTCCATGAAGATATTTTGTAAATTTTCTACAGTAAATATATCAAAACTTAATTTTTGATTAGTAATATGCATTGCTAAAAACTTCATTTGGACAACTTTAAAGGTGATTTTATTTTATTTTATTTTATTTTATTTTATTTTATTTTATTTTATTTTATTTTATTTTATTTTATTTTATTTTATTTTATTTTATTTCAATATCAGGAAGTGATCACCCTGACATATTTTACTTTATAACCCACACAAATATCTATTATAAAAATAATACATTAAAAGGTGTGTAGGTAAGTCATTATGCATATGAATTCCATTTTAATGTATTTTTGAATAGATAGGACAAAAACATTTAGTCACGTCATTGATCCTAATACCAGCATGAAAATACAACCTAAATTAAATATGGGTTAAATACAAGGTAAATATATGGTTTGTTCTGACCACAGTTTGTTGTGTGGAGAATGATTTGCTGCTATGGGTATGATGAAACCATCTAAATTCATGTGACATTTACATTGCCAAAAAAAAAAACAAATAAATGTGCACAGTGTGTACCTTTAGGGTTGCAACAGCTTGTTTCTGGAGCCCTTCAAATGACAACTTTATAACTTATTTACCCTGAAAACATGCATATTAGTTTCTTAGAGTAGTATTATATGTGACCCTGGACCACAAAACCAGTCTTAAGTAGCACAGGTATATTTGTAGCAATAGCCAACAATACATTTTATGGGTCAAAATTATCAAATTTTCTTTTATGCCAGAAATCATTAGGATATTAAATAAATATCATGTTGCATGAAGATATTTTGTAAATTTCCTACAGTAAATATGTCAAACCTATTTTTTGACTAGTAATATGCATTGCTAAGAACTTTGTTTTGACAACTTTAAAATAGATTTCTCAATATTTAGATGTTTTTGCACACTCAGATTATAGATTTTCAAATAGTTAAGAATCTTTAAATTAAAAAAATAAATAAAATCTCAATTTCAAAAAATTGACCCTTGTGACTGGCATTGTAGTCCATGGTCACATATACTCTTAAAGTACTACTATAGATCTTATAAGGATAGATGGGGTACAAAAGTTGTCCATTTAAAGGTACTGGGACAAGGGGCAAGCTATTGTACCCCTTTTTCTGAGAATGCAGAAATCAGTAGTTTACTTTTGCATGATAAACAATGTTGAAACTTTGTGGCTCTTGAAGCAAAACCAGTTGAGAACCACCTATGTAATGCACCAACTTTAGAAAATCACCTGTATGTTTGTGTTATTCAGGAGTTGGACAGGTTCTATGTGCACTGGGACCTTATTTCAGTGAGTAGTAGGGGGCGGCGACTGCCAGTTGTACGGGTTAACGTGACAATAATTTGAGTTGACTCACCCATCCCGTTCTCTAATCCCCTGGATATACTGCACTCATACAGGTGTCCACACAATCCAATTATCACCGCCATGCTTGAGTAGAAAAAAAACACTGGGGGAAAAAAAGAGAGAAAAAGAGGAGGGAAAAATCAAGTCAAACATCTACTGTCATTCAACTTTGCCAAGTATGCATGTACAGTATTATTACTGTAGACTGTAGAGGCGTGTCTACTGTTGTTTTGTCATCTATTAATGTATATTTACATGCTTGCCATAATTTATGAATGGGTAGTCTGGTAATCGAGTAGCTAGCACGTTTTTCTGTGCTTTGAGTCAACCAACTTCCCTTTTGAATACCACACTTGTGGCACACTTTTGTGCACAGGTGAAACTGACACCAACTTCCCTTTCGTTTTATTGCCTTTCCATTACTGATATGTGACACTCAACAAAACACCACAACAATGCAGGGAGCCACAAACGCAGGTGCATTCATGAAATCCGTGATGTGAGCCAAGGAAAATCTCATTCGCCCATCTCACGACTCACGACCTGTAGAGCCCGTCTGAAAGCGACAGTGTCCCCCCACTGGTTTGGTAACTAAAATAATGGCACTGGGCTGATTTTCAAGCATGTAATGTGCTTTCTTTCTCCTCCTGCTGTTGTTGAAGGAGGGGGCGTGTGTTTCCTTCCCTGTAGGATCCCACTGTTTGCCCCCCTATAGGGACAAAGACCCTTAGATAGAGGCTATGCCTTTTGGTACACTCCCCCTTCGAGGATCATGTTGAGGACTGCGGGAGGAAGTGTGAGAGAGCTTCCTGAGCCAGCATCCAGCATGTGGGCTAAAGTCGGCTGGAAGACCCTCTCGACAGATGGAGTCAATCCCACTTCCCCCTTGGATTCAATAATCCAACTTTCGTCCCTCAAATTTATCCATATAGCCCTCAATGGATCTCAATGGATTCCGGAGTGAAGCTGCTCTCTCGTGTTGACTTTTATTCTGACCTTCTGAAGTTAGTCATTTGTCATTAGAGTCTTGTGTGTTTGAATTGTGGCTTACTGTATATCTCTCCCATTCTTTTAGCTGTCTTATACTCATATCCCCCTATAGCCCAAAGTAAACCAAAGTACCATTAATTATTGGAAAACAATGGGAAGTATGGTCCCAATCACAATGGTCCTTGGAGAAACTTAACAACTGCATAAGCAAATATGAGTCTTAATTGGCCTGTGCTAAACCGCCATGGAGCTCAGTTAATGGCAGCAAATATCCTTATGGGAGTTCTTGTTTGAGTCCCTGCAAAATTGGTATAACTCTGCAAATATGAACACACATCTCTCCGGATGTGGTTTAGCTGCTTGGCTACACCGAGTAAAGTTGCTAGAAATTAATATTTTGAAAAGTGACAATGGGCTGTTTGGCAGCGGATTCCCAAAATGCCCATTTTATAGAATGCCATTGTTCCTAGGCTATATTTACCATTGCGCAGGGTCAATGCTCTATCAGTTTAAAGGTTAGAAAAAGGAACTTTATAAAGCAACAAACAGTGGCTGAAAAAGAAAGGAAATAGTTCACAAGGACTTGCCACATTCCAATAAGTTAGTACTTGCCCCCCTCAGACAGTTACTGACAGGAAGTTGAGAAGGACTCACAATGGCCCACCATGATCCAGCAAAGACAACCCAAACCGACAGGGTTCCTACAGCTGTCACCCTAGAAATGCATTGAAATGTCAGCATACTTGAGGACATGTGCTCCTCTTGAAGCACCTCTGGAATTCACTCAACTGTATGAAAAATTTACTCAACTGTTGAAAAATGTGGGGTTGAGGAATTGGAGGGCTTCTATTCATGGATTCCACAATGCATCTGGTTTGTGTGGCTCTAGAAGAGAGAATGTAAGAATTCGGTGATGAGGAGGCCATTGTAATGCTAGGTGTGAATTGGATATGAGAACAGGACAGTACTAACTATTTTGATAGGTTATGGGTAAAATAACGAGTCTGATAACTGTAAGGTTTTGATAGAAAGAAAGCTTTTCCATATCCACATCTGGCTGCTCAAATTGCTTCTTTTGGTCACATCTTTTTGGCCTTATAATGTGAATCTCACAAAAACGTGTTCTGGTCACATTTTCACCCCAAAATTGTATATATACACAATACCATTTTTTTATGATTTTTAAAGTCTTAAACAATAAAAATGAAAAATGTCTGTTTTCTATTTTGAATATATGTTAACATTTCATTTATTGCTGGGATAAAAGCAATAATGATCCTTCAGAAATCATTCTAATATGCTGATTTGCTGCTTAAGAAACATTTCTGATTATTATCAATGTTGAAAGTGGTCAGTTCTTTGATGAACAAAGTTTGAAGGAACAGCATTTATTTGAAATACATTTTTGTAACATTATAAATGTCTTTACTGTCACTTTTGATCAATTTAATGCATCCTTGATTAATAATAATAAAATAAATCTTACTCACCCCAAACCTGAATGTATAATGTAAATGTATAAAGAACGTCTTGAGTATATATTATTGAGTGTGTTTATCGCATGAAGAGAATAAATTCTATTTGTTCTATTTTTTGGGCCAGGGCACCGGTGGTGTGAGGACCCTATTGAAATTGTTCAGTTTCTTCTTCTTCTCCAAAATGAATCACATTTTTGAGAGCCTAAAAAGGCTCAAAAACTCATGAAACTTTGCACACGTCAAATGTGGTGAAAATGAACATCTGATATGGGTTTCAGAAGTGGGTGTGTCATAATGGTTTGATAGTGCCACCTAAACAATTTCAACGAAGTGCCCCTCGAGCTGTGTTTCACGTGCATGTACGAAATTCTGTAGACACATGTAAGACACCAGTACCTACAAAAAAGTCCCTCAGTATGAAGTGTGAAATCCAACAGGAAGTCTGTTATTTTGAATTTTCTCTGCAAGTTTTGTGCTGTTTTTTCCATTTTCAGACGTTGTATTTAAAAGAACTCCTCCTAGAGATTTAAACAGATCAACACCAAATTTGCTCAGTGCAATCAAAAACCCTTTGTGACCTTAAATTGCAAAGATCTCAAGCTTTCGTTGAAGGGTGTGTCCGTGGCGGCCTGACAAATTTCAATGTTTTGCCATGAAACCGGAAGTTCTTATAACTCAGGCATACAATTTCCAATCTGGCCCAAACTTCACATGTTTGAAGAGAGTCCTGACCTGAAGACATCTACATGCCCATATTCAGTTATAGTCATAGCGCCGCCTCCTGGCAACAGGAAGTGACATGTTTTACACTGTAACAAACTCCTCATAGGGATTTAATGACATCAACATTTTATTTGGTCAGTCAACTCTAAAGGCCTTTGCGATGTTAAATTGCGAAGATCTTGAGTTTTCGTTAAAGGGCGTGTCCGTAGTGGCGTGTCAAAGTTTAATGTTTCACCATGTACAAAGGAAATTGTTATAACTCCAAGCTGCCCCAAACCTCACCCGTTCAATAAGAGTCCTGGCCCGAGGACATCTAAAGGCCAATATTCAGTTATAATTATAGCGCCACCTGTTTTAACTCAAACATTCCAAGTTCAATCTGCACCAAACTTTATATGTTTGATCAAAGTCCTGGCCTGAAGACATCTATATGCCAATATTCATTATAGTCATAGCGCCACCAGCTGGCAGCAGGAAGTTTGGCACATATAAATGACTTTGACATATTCATCCTATATTTACCAATTTTAAATGCATATTGCAGACCCTTCGCTGTTCTCCTGGTGGTGAGCCCGGGTGCGAGGGCCCTTTCAATGCTGCCTACAGCTTTAATCTTCATTATTATTGTTATAAGATCACATTTTTGGCATTATTGGACAATTACATGATAATTAATGACAGGCTTTTTAAAAAACAATCAGCATAAGTTGAAGGCAATGAAACAAATACTCTTATGGCATATGAATATTTACAATTTAAACAATTATGGACAATTAAGTAATTAATAATAAAGTAATAAACATTTATTCAAAATGTTATAAAAATATAATCCTTATTTTAGCATTAAAGTAATTACATTTTTGCTTGAAATGTGTTTAATTGTTATGTAAATGCAAATAAATATATAAACAAAGAATGTTACACAAGGGAAAAAATAGGTCAATGAAAAATCTCTTTATGGGTTTTGTAAGGTTTACAATTAACTATTGCTGTAAATTTTGCAGTGTGATTTTTAGGCTAAAAGTGAAGTATCACAACAACCCTCGAATTGTTTGTTTTCCAGTTGACATAACTGGAACTAGTCTAAAAATGAAGCTATATCAGTTTTTGCTGTCCCTCTTGAACACCCTATTTTTCATTATTTAGTCAAAAGGAAGCCCTTGTTTGCTCCCCCAAGACAAACCTCCATTGGAATCTCTGTTGAATCACAGAGCGCCTCATAGACAGTTTCGCCTTTTGACAAAGTTTGGGGCCACAAGAGAAAGAGCCGCCTTGTGTGAGGCTTCACAGTACAGCTGGCCTTCTTTCCTCCAGTAGTTTATTAGACACGGGCTCTTAATGAATGGGAGCCGCTGTTACAGTAAGTGACAATTACTCGACTTATCTTGCTCGCCACCAGCGATCTCACATATCCAACATGGCCATCATAATTCCTGCCATCATAAAGAGGGCTTGTTGGGCACTGGCAGCATCCACAATACCCGTCCTTCAGAGTCAGTTCATGCCATCTCTGACTGTGTTTTCTGGTTTTATTGGGGTACAGTAGCGTGAGGCTTCGTTGTGGATGGGCGAAACTTACAGAGGGATGCAAATAAACAGGTCTGAGTAGGGTTAAGCCCTTTACAAACGACATGAGCGGAAACTGCACAGCCCTGGCACTCCTACAGCGGCCATCTCTTGTTTCTAATTGCTTAGAAAAAAGAAAAAGAATGAAATGCAACCGGTAAACATTGCGACGGCATGAGTCAATCAGGTCTGGTTAGATCTACAAGGTTGCCGCTGTGATATTGTTATACCTCAATTATTAAAATGCTTGATTTATTGTAAAGATGACCCCTTATTGTTATTCAAATTTGCATTTAGTTGCAAAAAGTAATTCTGTCATTATTTATCACCCCTCGTGTCGCTTCAATCCTGTGTGCTGTTATTATGCAAGAATGCAAGTTCATGACCATTTCAAGCTCAAAAAATCATAAAACATCATAAAAAGTGCATAAAAGTATTTTTTATCTAAACATGCATCGGAAAAAAATGATGTGGAATAATTACTGAGAAATAACACAATGAATTAAACATTACATTTTAAAGTAGAAACACTGAAATCGTATTTTCTTGTACAGTGTTGTCCGCTAACTTGTAATTTACAACTTTAAACAATTATTTTTTTATTGTGTAGACACAATGAGGTTTCAGAGCCTTGGATGAAGGAATGTAAATGTTTGACCAAAATAAAAAAATAAAATAAAATAAAATAAAATAAAATAAAATAAAATAAAATAAAATAAAATAAAATAAAATAAAATAAAATAAAATAATAAAAAAAAATAAAATAAAAATGAACAACAAATATTTATCTCATGCAAAGTTATTGCGTGACCAAACAAACAAAATTGTGTTGGGTTTGCTTTGAAACAATTTTCACTTTTCACAAATTGGTAGTAAATTTAACAAATACAAAGAAACAGCAAGTAACTTTTTATTTATTTATATATTTTTAGGAAAGACTGAAATAATATTTTCTTTAAATGCAGTCAACTAAACTTTTATTTTCAGCTTTGCTTTACTAAAAGATATTTTAGAGCTTTGGCCAAAAGGAACACAATTGGTCAACAAACAAACAAACTAACAAATAATGTACCAAAAATCCTCATACAAAGCTATCATGTGACTTCTATTGACTATATTTTTTAAATTTTGGTGTGGAATTTTACCTTAAAATAATTTTCACTAAGAAATTGCTAGAAAATTTTACAATTACAAAGAAACAGTGAAGAACACATTAAATTAAACATCTTTTTTTTATGTAGAAAGCCTAAAAACTGTATTTTCTAGTAAAACATACTCCAATACTCTTCGGAAAATATTTTTTTACATTGTACTTTTACAGTCACTATGAGCTGTTTTTGTATGGAAAAGAGTGGCGTAATAAGTCTAGAAAAATTGTCTTTTTCATTTGAAATAGTAACAGCACACAGGTTTGGACGAGTAAATTTCATTTCCATGCTTAACTTTTCCTGTAAAGTGAACTCTTAATGGATATTAGGAAACGTTCCTGTAAATCTGCCTCTGGTCTGGTGGCATATTAACTGTAATTCTGCCTTCTCACCATTAGAAATCTTTATTCAGTGTGTAATCCTGATTTGCAAGTAAAAACACGAGAGGCTTTGGTGTGTCAGAGCGGCAGTATTAGACAAACAAAGGTGTGTGTGTGTCACGTTTGAATTCGCAAATTCTGTTAACGTTTCAACCTGCGGATGAGAAATTAATAAAAGGCACGCATACCCGTCGTCAATGACATAACACCTGTGTTTTGGATTTTGTTTTTGCATTGTATCTTGAGAGGAGGAAAATAGATTGTACCTGACATTACATTCCAACACCCCCATTTTTTTTTTTTTTCTTTTTTGTTTTTCTGAGTAGTAAACATGCTTACGTCATAGGGTCAGCGGGTCTGAATCCTCTGCCTCTATTTTCTGATAAATGCTAAAAACCTGTGTTATTAAAGAGCATAACCTAATTTTACTGGGTTTATTTGTCAAAAAAATATATTATTTAATTTCCCAAAATTAAATAAACTAAATTTGGTCACACTAAAGTTATTTTAATCCAGTAAAGTCTGAAATAATGGTGTTTTTTTTTTTTTTTTTTTTTTTTTTTACATTTTACATAAAAT